>CM031237.1:52136092-52156092 GCA_018340775.1 Taxus wallichiana var. yunnanensis
TATCATCCTTGGAAGAGTTTAATGGGCCATTTTAAATGATTAAGATACTGTTCTTGTGAATCCTGCATCATTGTTTTTTTTTTTTTGGGAGCTGTTTAATGGCTCCTCCTTCATGACCACTGTTAGCGCCAATACCCATCCCCTGCCCAGAAACATACTTTTCATATTTTAAAAATATAACTAATTTACTTGGGATTTAAACCCATCACCTGCGTTTTCTTACTTAATGGTTCTACTAACCCTGCTGCATGGACACAGAATGCTTTTCCTGGAGTGCATCTAAAAGCAATCCACTTTTAATTTTTTTCAAATGTCCGATAGACAGTCAAAACTATGGTTTAGTATATATATGCATTCATGGGCATCGATATATTTTTTCCAGAGAATAATCAGCGACGATGATCGAACACCAAAGTGCCCACAGGTGAGTAGGTTGGAAGGGCAAAGGGTTTCATCACCAGACGAATATTGGACTTGATTCCATAAGAGTGACCAGACAAAACCTTCACAATGCATGACATTTCCATCGTTGGAGCGAATTTGTTGGGATTTGTTGGCACCTGTTTTTGTGGTATTCTTTTGACGTGACGAATTTCAATAAAATGGGGTTTTCAAGCTCAAGAAATGGCGTCCACATGCCACTAAAATCAAGATCTGATATTGCGCCCTGTAAGATTTCAGATCGTCATAGCTGGATATGTGATTCACCGAAGAGCTTGATGCCCCCTGACAAAGCCCGTGATCTTCACAACTTTTTTTTTTGTGAATCCTGCGAAATTACTTTTTCAGTTTCTCTTGACAGATGTTTTTGAGCTGTTTAATATTGGCTCCTTGTAGCCTGATATTTGATTCACCATTAACCTTGGAAGAGTTTAATAGCCCATTTTTAAATTGCTAATGACAAAGCACATGATTTCAGCTATTTTCTTGTGAATTCTGCATTGTTAATTTATTAATTTATTTATTTCAGGGATTACTGGTCGGCGCAATGGCCATTCATTACAAGGTCTCGAGTTCGAGCTCGTAGAGAAATTGAGTTATGCAGTTTCTATTCAAGTTTTCGTCGTCTTTAAATCGGTTTCCTCAATACAGTTTTTTTTTAATAATTATCGCAAGCTGTATGCTGCGTAATAAATGTCCTGTATGACTTTTCTGTTGATGGATTTGCAGCTTCAGATGCCTCTGAGATTCCCCTCTCTACAGCTGCTCTGTCCCACTGGGGACATGTTCGAAAGAGCCAGAGCGATCAAACTTTTCCCCCACAGGCTGCGCTGGATATATTTTTTTGATTATGACGAAATATTATATTTTACATTTTTAAGTTCAGTCTCTCAGTTTCGCTAGAACTTAGGTTTCATACGGTACAACTGGCACACTGAGGAACATTGATCGGACTAATATCCCTCCCGAGCCACGCTGGATATTATTACCGATTCAGGTGCTCTGTTGTTAGTGGCAGACTAGGGCTCCAATCATCTTTTACCGTTTACTGACTCAATCTTCTTTTTCCACCCATGGAATCACCTATTATCTTAAATGTTTAAAATATGCATTCAATATATTTTCTTCATTGGAAGCTTCTTTTCATGAATTATGGAATATAAAAAGGCTGTTGCGGTACGACAATCAGATTTTGCCATTTGGTACCGTTGGTTGGTAGAGAAAAAGAAAGTGGCACTGGCGACGTATTTCAATTTGAATTTGCTTTTATTCAACTGAGTAGGTATGTAACTTCCACGATGAGATATTTTACACCTTTCTTTAAAGAAATAAAATAAAAATCTTATCTTCCCGTGGAATATAATTGAACGTGAATGATTCAAAGTTTATGGATATGCCATTCCTACCTACCTCGAGATATTATTAATATAGAATACATAAAATTCACACCTAATAAAGCGATCTTACCTCATTACAAGTTGATACTAGTTCATTATGAGATGAACTATAAAATTCTTGCTCATTAATGCAAACCCATCACTTTGCTATATTTTACAAGATATTTGACAAAGCAGTTGTGTGTTAGTAGAGGGGAACTGTAAATATAATTCTTTCATTATTTTGGAATTTTCACCTTGTCGTTTCTTTGTAATTAATAAAGTTTATGGAGTAGTAGCCCCGTATTACACAATATTTATCAATTTAAAATTCAGTAAATTATAATTTAATTATTGGATGTATTGTATTAAGTGTTTGTGTAGATGTTTAATTTTTCTATGAGACTATTTTATTGTCATGGTGGTGTTATATTTTGTGTTTATCAATTATTCATTTAAATTAAGTGTTTTTGGCATGTGTTCATGTGTTGTTCGAAAGTCAATATGTTCTTTTTTGTGTTGTGTATGCATATCGACATCTTTGATGGAAATATTCATCCTTGTAATTATATCTTTCACTTATTGAATATTTGTTTCTCTATATTTAACTATGTCTACTTCTCTTAAGCCACGTTTCTCTCTTCCCCTTGGTCAATTCTAAAATTTTACTTTCTCTTGTTCTCAGGCCCTTCAAAATACCACCAACTTGAAACAAAATAAAATGTATAAAATGATAATTTATTTCCCATATGTGACTCTTGATACTCCTAACAATTCAAAATACTATTTCCCCTATTTTGGGCCTTTTGTATGTTTTGTTAGTATGAAACTAGTCATCAATTTTGTAACATCTACAAAACAAGTCATTTTCTTTGTGGTTTCATTTTGTGCCCCTTTCTTAGCTTTCCCCATTATGTGTTGGCTTCCACACCAACATGATCTTATAAGTATATATGTGCATTAGTGCATTTAGGGTTGTATGGAGATTGAATGCAATAGTTATACTGAAATTATAAGATAAAATGATTTATTATATTTTGTGGAGCACCCTTTGCAAAAAAATTGAATTCAAACATTTAAAGACTCATTCTAACATATAATACACATTGAAAAGATAAGGTCGGGGAAATTTCTTATGCCTGATTAAATATGAATCTAGAATCAAAATCTTAATACAACCTCAAGTCTTTATTAAATCCATAAAACAAGAGGATGTTAATGGGCGTCTTTTGTTGTTGTTTTTCAATTCTAGATTCGTAACATAGGGATCGCAAACGATCTCATCAATCGCCAACGATCATGTTTTTGATTGCCGACGATTTCTCCAATCGCGCTGAGGTGATTCCGCAAATCGCCCGTCGATTCGCCTATGGATTGCAAGAGATTATGTGGATCGACAACGATTCTCTTTGATCGCCCATGATAATTGTGTTAAAATTAACAATGAGTTTTTAAAGCTTTCTATTCTACATCGAGGGGGATTTTTAGACTAAATTTTAAAAGGACATGGAGGAAGGAGTTCAATCAATGAATTCTCGTTAGTCGCACTTGATAGGGCCACAAAATGAAATTGTGGCATTTTTTGTTGTGGAAAAAAGAAAAAAAGTACATTCTTGTTCAAAATTGTAATGTGTGAGAAATTTCTTGTATTTTCTCATGAATGTAAGAAGGTGATTATGAACTAAAAATTACCTTTGCTATGAAATGGTTGCTGGTTCCATTAGAAAACCTTCTTTTGAGTTGTTGGTTCTCTTAGAAAACCTTCTACAGAGTGGTTGTTGGTTCCACTAGAAAACCTTCTTTCTACTATTGTTGGTTGGTGGTTAGCCAATTTGTAAAACCATATGTAAAACATAAGAAGGTACAAGATAATGTTTTCCCCATGTTCACACTAAAATGGCCTAGTGGTGGGGCATGAATTCTTACAGAGATACCCACCGAGGTTTTAAACACACCAGTCATTGGGTCATTAACTCTTATAATATCTAAAAAATGGATTAATTATCTTTTGTTTCAATCAAAACTAGAAATTCACATTTGGTCCGAAAATGAAAGTATCGTGTTGAAGCTAAATGGGCAAGGAGTTTGACCCAACTCTCTCGATAGGCCATTAAAGTTGCTCCCGTATGGTCACTTTTATGAGAGTATACGTGTAAACTCATCAACGCCATTAAAGTCACATTTTTCCGGAAATTATTATTGAAGTTATGGAGCCGATTGCAAAGTTAAAGTGATAGTTTGGTTTTCTTTTCTCTATTTTTTGGGAGGAAATCATGGTCATGGATAAAACTAGCATTGTCTTATTAATAGATTGGAGTTGTTATTAATAGTGGAATTGTTATTTTGATAAGCATGTGATATTTAGTTTTCTTATGGTTGAAGCAAACTTTTATAAGCATGTGATATTTAGGTTAATTGCGGTTGAAGAAAACTTTTACAAAGAGGTGTTATATATATATATATATATATATATATATATATATATATATATATATATATATATATATATATATATATATATATATGAAAACGAGAGAGAATTGTATTGTATTCTTCATGGTGAATAAAGGAGAAATCTAACTTGCTTTTGGTGGGTATAGCCCAAATTGGGTGAACAGTTAAATCTTGGGTTTATCTTGTGATTACATGCTTATTTTATTTTTGTTTTAATTTCATTTTATTTCTCATCTGTATTTTGATCCTAACAAATGGTATCGAGATCAAGTTTTTATTTTGGTAGAAAAATTTCACATGATGGTTTCTTGTTTGAGCGAGAGTAATGAGAAGATAAAAAGTTTAGGGTTGACAATTTTAACGGCTAGAACTTTTAGCTATGGAAGATGCAAGTGGAGGACTACCTAAATTAGAAGGATCTTTATCTACCATTGAAAAGGAAATCTTTGAAGTAAATCGAGATATGAAAGATGAAGAATGTGATGTTCTTGATTAGAAGGCACGGGGAACCATACGGTTGTGCATGGAAACAAAAGTAGCTTTCAATATTTCTAAAGAAAATAAAGTGTTAGAATTGATGTCAAAATTGGGTAAATTATATGAAAAACCCCCAACCTCCAATAAGGTATTTCTCATGAAAAGTTTGTTTAATATGAAGATGTGAGAAGGTGATTTAGTAAATGATCATTTGAATGAATTCAACATAGTTACTAGTCAATTAAGCTTTGTAAGAGTAAGTTTTGATGATGAAGTTAGGGCTCTTTTGATTTTGTGCTCATTACTTGAAAGTTGGAATACTTTGGTTATGGTGTGAGTAATTCTTTTTTAGTTCAAACACTTTAAAGTTTGATGATGTTATTGGTGTGATTCTTAGTGAAGAGATGAGAAGAAAAAGCATAGGCGAGTCATTTGGTAATGTTTTGAGTGTAGAGAAAAGGGGAAGACATAAGGAAAACAAAAATAGTCCTGGACACTTTGGAAGGTATAAGAAGGGAAGATCTAAATCTAGAAGAAGAAGCGGTATCTTTGGAATTGTGGTAAATAAGGACATGCAAATAAAAATTATTGGTATTTAAAATCAGGAAAGATTTACAAGAAGAGAACAAAGAGACAAACTTAGGAGGTGACTGTTACAATATGCTCTTATTCTTTCTTTGGATAGTAAATTAGAATCTTGACTTTTAGATTCATGTTCATCATTTCACGCAACTCTTCATAGAGAATATTTTCAAGATTATGTTCAAGGGAATTTTGGGCATGTATATCTTAGTGATGATGAGCCATGTAACATTGTTGGAAAAGGAAGTGTTCAAGTTAAATTGCAGAATGGTAACACTTGGGTGTTGAAGAATGTCAGGCATGTTCCTAGCCTAAGGAGGAATCTAATTTCTGCAGGGCAATTAGGAGATGAGGGTTGTATGGTTACACTTATAGCAGATTCTTGGAAAGTTACCAAGGGTGATCTTGTGGTTGCAAGAGGTAATAAAGTAGGTACTTTGTATTTATCCACTATTAGTACTGACCCCTCTTCTATTTTAGCTACTACAGGTATAGACACAACTTTATGGCATCACAAAATTGGCCATATGAGTGAGAAGGGGATGAAGATTTTACATTCACAGGGAAAGTTGTTAGATTTGAAAAACATAGACTTGGACTTTTGTGAGCATTGTGTGTATGGAAAATAAAAGCGTGTGATATTTCTCGGGGTTCGATCAACCAAGAAGGAGCATAAGTTAGAGATTTTCATATGGATGTGTGGGGGTTAACTCGGAGTTTATTCTTTTGGCGGTTCACATGATATTATGTTACTTTTATTGATGATTCTACTAGGAAGATTTGGGTTTGTTGTATAAAGAAGAAATATAATGTATTTGATACTTCTAAGAAGTGGAAAACTTTGGTTTAAAATGAAACAAGTTTGAAGTTGAAGTGTCTCGAGATCAAAGAATGGTTGAGAGTATTGCAACATGATGATTTTTTTGAGTCTAGAAATTACTAAATCCCTGGAGCGAGAGGATGAGTGCGCGCGGAAGAAGGTGTAGGAAGAAGACGCAGGAGGTAGAGCGCGTAGGAATAACTAAGTCATGCAAGGAGTAGGAAAGGGTTTTGAGACTTAGCCACATTTTGGGGATTATGGTGCTGCATGGAAAACACATGAGGATACGGGTAGGCATGATAGTGGATAAGGTTAGAACATGGAAACTTGTCAGCCCAAGGAAGGAATATTCCAGGATATAATCATTGTGTTTAAGAGTGTAAAGTAGAGTTAGTTATGGGTTAGCTAACACTTGCATGTTTATAATACTCGAGTATGGTAGGGTATGATGACATTTGGCATGTGGTTTGCTCTTGAGTAATGATGATGCGGTAAAGGAGAGATCCCACTCTATTTAAAAGTGTGTTTTAGATATGAAACAAGAGAGGTAGAGAAGGGATGTGAGGAAATTGAGATATGATGCGTGAGGAAGAAGATGTGTGATGCAAGGAAACAAATATTTTGGGGGCATAGGAGAGAACATGGTTAGAACTCTTTGAGTAGAGCCATTTTGTAGAGCCAGGATGTTACTTCAAGATGTATTTGAAATTTCTTATGACCCTTTTGATGTAATATGTCTACTGTAAATAGTTGTGAATCAATGAATATGATGGATTGTTATGAATATCTCTGTTTATGGGTCTAAACCCTAGTGTTATTCATATTGCTCATGGTTCAGATCTGATTCCCTTGTGATGTTGTAATGTTTACTTTTACACTATGGTGCATATGTGCTTAGATCTAGTTTCTTTACTTTTGTGCTAGAGTGAATGCATGTATTTTTGTTTTTGCAATTATCCCTCCATTAATGGCAAAACATTCTTACAAGGCTCACATAAAGGAGGGCTTGGCGCCTTTACATGCCTCGGGTGAGGGACTGCTTGACCGGAGTGATATGTCAATGCGCTTGGGGTTAAAAATGGAGTAGGTAAAGGTGACTACATTTTCGTTCCATTTCTAGGACCTCTTTTGAAGTTGGTATAAAAATGAAGTGTTGATGGAAGAGCGCTTGACTTTGGCCAAAGATGGAGACTTGGTTTAAGAACACAGAGGATGAGTTTGCACAAAGATTCAAAAAATGATGTGTGATGGAAGAGCGCTTAACTTTGGCCAGCGTGGAGACATGGTTTAAGAACATAGAGGATGAGTTTGCACAAAGATTCACCATTGGACCTGAGTTTGAAGCGCGTACATGGGTAGAGGAACATCTATATCATGATCTCTATGAAAAATTCTTTTGTTGTTTTCCAATAGAACTATATGAATGGTTGTCAGTGTATGCATCAAGGAGGAGTTGGTACTATTGACCTCGTGTGTGGACCCAAGAATATTATCAGCAACTTCATGATGCCGATCTGATTTGGACTCATGTTGTTGATCGTTCGTGGAGTGGTGTGTTGACTAGCTACACATTGGAGTACATGGTTTCTACGTATTATTTCCCAAAGGTTGTTGGGTTCGAGTTCTTGCGAGAACCAAGAAGATCTTTCTGCATGTTACACCCTTAGCCATTAAGATCTTGATCATCACTATGAGTTTAGAAGCATTTCCTATGGCTAGCTAAAATCCCACTAGGAACAAGGCACGAAGCGAAGCAGTGTGTGGAGAGAAATGGCGAGATCCTACGATAGAAGTGGATAGAGAAGAGAGGAGGCTTATGTATAATGAATCTTGGGAGAGGTAATTGATGATACAACGTGAGATAACATGAACGATGGATGTTTAGACACATATGTTATGGGAATGATTCGAGGTTCACGTGGAGTACGTAGAACCCGAGAAGTCCGGACTTCCCATCTTGGAAAACGTGGAAGGAGAACCCCCTTTACTTATGATGAGAGCTCATCAAATGGAGAAAGGAGATGAGACCATAGGTGCGTATTTGAACCCACTTGACTACCAAACCCTTGTGCTTAGTTTTCCAATTTTTGAGAGAAGTATTTCTAGTATGGTTGGCATTGGTAAGAAAGCAACATTAGGTAGATATAATTTTACATTACATCCATCTATGGCCATGCAGACATTTCTTGTGTTTGGTGGTATCCTGTCAAGCGCGTCATTTGGACAAGGTGTGGGCTCGTAGAACGTGGGTATCATGTCTAGAAGTGCTTCAACTTAGCACTGTTGGAGTTCAAGTTAATACAACTGCGGGGAACACAAAGTAGCACTACTTCGAGGCCCTGTACATACTTTAGGAAGAGGATATGAAGGATCTTGTGGTGGAGGCAACATAGGAGGAAATCAAAATTATGGATACGGGGGACAAAGACCACAACCCCATTAGCAAGTATTTTACAAGATGTCTCTTCATTTGCCTAATTATAAAGGTGTTGAGGATGCTCTGAAAGCATGTACACAAGTGTGAATTGATATGGAGTGCTAAGTTGATCACTAGGCCGGAGGCGGAAGGAAAACTAGTTTGCAACTACGTTGCAGGGGCGTGCACATAGATGGTACCAAAAATATGACCCACATCAGACGAAGGTGGATTATACTACGCTGCGTGAGGTCTTATTGGTGGAATTTTATATTCTTGAATTTGAGAAAAAGAGAATCAACACACTCAAGGAGATTCAACAGGGCATGACAGAGAGTGTGCGGGAGTATGATGTGCATTTTAAGACTCTTTTGTCAAAGTTATCTTATGATATCCATCCCTCTCAAAGCATGCTCAGTGGTTCGTTGGAGGCCTGATAAGACCTTTCAGATGAGGGATCTCACATAAAAATTTCATGGATCCGCGCGAGGCCTTGGAGGATAATTTGCGCATTGAGGTCGTGGGGAGTGTTGATAATGGAGTAATTTCCTTTTTGGAGGCATAGATTGCTTGCATGGCAAAGTAACTTGAGAAATTGTCTACGTGAATTCAGCACATGAGACTCATAACGAACTTTGGTGTATAGATTGTGAAGTAGAAGGACACACCAAGGATAGTTGCCCTCAAAAATCGGTGCGTGTTATGTGCAGAGACTATGAAATATAACATGGGGATTATGATCCAACTAGATGCCCTTTTTTACAACATGCACTCCATAAGAATATGTCTTGATATTGTAAGATTTGTACACCTACCACTCATGATACTAAGGACTGTCTGGGTTGATAGAAAATATTCATGATGCACTGATAATCTTGGTGTGCACCAGGACAACATTGTGAATAGTTCTAAGAATGAGGGCATCAACATGAGGAGCATGAAGATGGAGGAGGAAGAGGATGAATATTTCACGGAGGATTCGAGAGGTCGTGGTGGTCATAGTGGAGGAAGGAGTGAATTTCCCCATAAACTTGTTTAAATTATGGATTCTGAGATCATTACAAGCTTGAGTTCCTGGATTTACTACAATGCTCATGGTGTGAAATGAAACATAATTACGAGGAGTGCCATAACTTAAATAATTACATGAGCTTAACTAGAAGAAGAATTATAAGGGTGTGGGAATGGTTTTGTAAAGCACACTAAACCTCTGGTCATGCCTACGATAGCATATATCCTTGAGTTGGAGCACTGTATTAGTAACTATACGCGTTGAGACCTCACGCGCGAGAGAAATACCAATGTAGAGACCTCTCATTATAAGAGAAAAGGTATTGCATAGGAAGTACCACACGATTTGACATATCGAAGGAGGTTTACTAGGAGACTATGGAGGTGATTAGGAGCTTACAAGGGGAGATCCAAGTGCTTGAAAGAGCAGTCATGGAAGTTGGAACATGTGAAGAATGATGAGATCCCTCATAATGATGTTGATGATGTCAAAGAGGTATGTAAGATGTTGCACCAGGAAAATATCATTCCCCTGTTAGGAGAATGGTTGAGAGGAAAGGTACCATGCACTGGATGCGAGTGTGAGAGGCAGATCTTGCATGCTAATTTTCCCCCTCATAGTCTTGATTATGACAAGGAGATCACATTGAATGCAGTAGTTGATGGATGGATTTTGAGTAACATACTAATTGACACAAGTGTAGAAGTAAATGTTCTTACTCTGGATGCGTGGAATCGAGATGGGGAGACTACCATTGCAACAATATTTGAATGTGTTATAGATGGAAAATAGGACTAAAGCTACTCCCATCGGAATATTGAAGGATACTTCCATAGCCATTCAAGAGGGCCAAGTTCACTAGGAACTTTGAAGTGTTAGCGCTTGCAGGCGAGATAATTTCCCAACATTACTCGAGAAGACCTTGGTTTTATGCGAATAATGTTGATTTGAGCTTCAATAAGGGATACATTAGCTTTGAGAACAATAAGGAGCGAGTTTTATTCCACTAATAGATGGTAGATTTGCGCCTTATGTCAAACCTTTGGGGGAAGAAGATGTAATGCCCCGCCTCGGGACACTGAAAAATACACCTAAAGTCACTACAAATTTGGGTAATTTTTTTTTTGAAATTAAATGCTAATAATACAAAACTGATTCCCGTTAATTTTTATTTTAAACTAAATTTATTTACCCAATTACTTAATCGCTAGCCCTAGACAATTTTATTTATTTAATTTCTATTACGTTTGCTAGGGACATTCTAGAAGTAGTCTACCCCCACTTTTGTATTAGTTGGAAAGCCCCTTTTATTTATTAACTTGCCCACACACCCTTCTTTATTTTAATTCCCATTCCCATGAAATAGTCAAAACTTAAAGAGTGTAGGCTTTATTGTGAGCCCTAGGATAGATCTAATCGACCTAGATCTCATCTTTCCCTAAAAAATTGCCCTAATATAACTTTATCTTTTCCTTTCTTTTCATTTGATTTTCATTCTTGTTTTCTTGTGCGGTTTAGGGTGGAGGAGCCATGGAGGCTTGATTCATGGATTTGCACTAGTTAGATTATTTAGTTCCCTCCTTTTGTATTACTTCACTTACCAAGTAAAACCACTTTGGTAGAGGAGTGCCAATCATATTACTTATATAATATAATATAATACCATCTATCTTAAGCTCTCAACGGGTTAACCCCATAGGGCAATCCGGTCCGATAGGGGAGTGTACCCGAGCTTGCCTACAGTCTATACCCGAGCTCTCAAGACGGTATACAGTCAAGCTTGAGCTTGCCGGTCTACAGCCAAGCTCTCAATCCGGTCTACCGGTATACACCGGTATACACCGGTATACACCGGTATACAAGCTATCAAGGAGTGTACCCGAGACGGTATACAAGAGCTTGATACGGGTTAACGAGCTATCAAGTCAAGGAGTGTACCCGAGCCCCTTATTTCTTTATTTCTTTATTTCTTTCTCTATCCGGCTCTCGATGGATAGATGATAGAGAGATAGAGATATAGAGAGAGATAGAGATATAGAGATAGATATAGAGATAGAGAGAGATATAGATATAGAGATAGATAGAGAGAGATATAGAGAGAGAGATAGATATCTATATCTAGGGGGAGGGGGCCCCGGGGTGGTCGTGATCGTGCCGTTGTTCATTGGCCACTATCCATCCATCCATCCATCCATCCATCCATCCATCCATATATTGGTGGTGCCGCCATATCCTATTTGATTTGTTCCAATCGAACGATCCGATCATATTACGTATGTAATAACATTGATTCACATTGAAAGATTCATTAGCTCGGAACATTGATTCATTTGATTCATTGT
Organism: Taxus wallichiana var. yunnanensis; assembly: GCA_018340775.1. Classification (NCBI taxonomy): domain Eukaryota; kingdom Viridiplantae; phylum Streptophyta; class Pinopsida; order Cupressales; family Taxaceae; genus Taxus; species Taxus wallichiana. The sequence goes on from CM031237.1 coordinate 52,148,013, forward strand.
GTCCATGGAATATAGGGCTCCCCTCCCTATATAGATCTTATCGGCCCTCGATTGATTTCTCAATCGAGTGGTTCGCTACGAGATATATAGTCTCATTCAGAGTTCAGAGAGTCTCATTCAGATATAGATAGAGATAGAGAGAGAGATACAGATAGAGATATAGAGAGAGAGAGATAGAGAGAGAGATACAGAGTTCAGATAGTCTCATTCAGAGTTCAGATAGTCTCATTCAGATAGTCTCATTCAGATATAGGGGCGGACGAGTCCCCCCTATATCTATATCTGTCCTCGCCCTCCAGAGAGAATAGAGGGGCGGGCGAGTGGTTCGCTACGCTCACTCCTCGATTGATCTCTCAATCGAGTGGTTCGCTCCGCTACGCTACGCTCACCCCTCACCCTCCAGATAGAGAGGGGCGGGCCCCTCCCCTCTAGAGAGATCAGATCTGGCAGATAGAGAGATTGGGGGCCGAGCCGAGAGAGTTCAGGGGGGGCGGGCCCCTCCCCTCCCCTCTAAAGAGATCAGATCTGGCAGATAGAGAGATTGGGGGCCCTCCAGCCCTATATAGAAATCTGGGAGCCGAGAGAGTTCAGAGTTCAGGGGGGGCGGGCGAGTGGTTCGCTACGCTCACCCCTCGCCCTCTCCAGATCTCTATATAGGGCCTCCTGAACTATCTTATCTTGATATATGGGCCCCATCTAGAGAGAGGGGGCCCTCGCCATCTATATGGGAGTTCGGGCCCCAATCTCTCTCTCTCAGAACTATGGAGGGCCGATAGGGGATATAGAGGGTGCCGCATATATAGATAAGGGGCCGCCCGGGCATATGGATCTATAGGGAATAGATATCATAGATCTATCGCTCACCCCAGTTAGATCTATCTATAGGGCTCCATAGTTCAGAACAGAATTCTAGATAGGGGCGGCCATATATAGACATAGATTCTTTAGATAGGGCAGAGAATGATTGGGAAGCATATCTGATTGGGTCTAGGAAGCACTTGGTGTCCGCTCATTCTTGTTCTTCGCTGCCCCCCGTATGGAGTATAGCCAAGTGGTAAGGCATCGGTTTTCGGTACCGACATGCAAAGGTTCGAATCCTTCCACTCCAGGGAAGGATTCGAACCTTATATATATTTTTGTGAAGTATCTACATGTAAATATATATAAATGAACTAGGAGGAAAATTTGCAAAGGAATGGAGGGATTCGGAAATAGGTTTGCAGGGATTGGTGAAGGAGGGGTGGTGGACAACGATTCCAGTAGGGTGAGGAGTGGAGGGTGGCGCTAGGGAGTGGTGATAGGGTCCGCGTGGAAGGGGAAGGTAGCATGGGAAATGGAGGAGAAGGGCCATGGCCGGGGTAGGTATGTAGGTATTAAGGAGTGTGGCGGCGTGGAGGTGGCGGTGGAGGTGGTTCTTGTGTGAAAGGCGGTGGAGGGGACGGTTTGGTGCGGGTGTGGGGAGAGGATAGGGGCGGGGTGCGCGGTGTGGGGAGGGCTTGGCCCTCCTCGAAACTCTATTTTTAATAATAAACTTTATTAAAAACTAACTTCAACTGAATCTTCTAATTATTATTTTTGTTATTATATTTAATACATACATACATACATACATACATACATACATACATACATACATACATACATACATACATACATACATACATACATACATACATACATACATACATACATACATACATACATACATACATACATACATACATACATACATACATACATACATACATACATACATACATACATACATACATACATACATACATACATACATACATATATATATATATATATATATATATATATATATATATATATATATATATATATATATATGAATTAGCTCAAGTATATTTAATATCTTTTTATTATATGCTATATTAAAATAATTTACAAGTTGTAAAATATTAAAATATGAATTGTAAACATGCATGCGTTTCTAGTTATAAATAATGGATTTTTTTTGGTTTTATGGCGTTATGCGTATATACATATCGGATTAAATTAAGTGTAAATCAACATCACAATAAGATCTACTTTAAAATATGACAACATTTATAATAAGTTGATTTTAGTCACAACAAATTTCAACTATGTAATATTCAAAATGGACCCCTACAATATAGGCTTTTCCATTAGAGAATAATCTGAATTTATTTATTTATTTTAATACAAACACCCATTGAGATTTCACATGAAAAGAGAGTGTAAAATAATTTCATCTCTTTTTACAATGCCACCAAACTTTGCAAGAAAGATACCTATTACAAGACTAACATTATTTCCAATAAATCAACTTTCCTTCTAAAAAAGCTACAACAAGTTCTTATTAGAGAAAACATTTTACTACATTATTTCATTTCCAAGAGTCTTAAACTCAATATGCAACATTTTTCCAAAATACATAACTTCTCAAAGAAACCCATTACAAAACTTCTTTGCAAGGTTGAATAGAGATTGCTCAAGCAATCATGACACAAGTTTACAAGTAGTACCAATTACAAAATGGAGATTTTACAAGGAAATGAAAACTTCCACATAGCCATACTCTTCAAGATACCATGAGAATGATGTCCACAAGAGATGAAGAAGACAATGGTAACCAAGATGATAAGTAACTCCAACTATCCTCCACATGATCTCCAACTCCAATGCCTTTCAAGGACCAACAAAAGGAGAAAGAGCTTGTTTAACCACCCAACCTTTAGGCATCATTACATGCCTTTCCAAGGTTAGAAGACATGCTAGCCTCCCCCAATCCCATGGGAGATAGGACTAGCTTCCACAAACTTTACACAAGATAAAGGGAGACAATCCAACCTTATTTTCACATATAAAACAAGAAAAATACTAAGAAAAACACCATTTTTTGCAAAGAAGGAAAGGAGGAGAAACCATATTCTACCTCCAAAATGGGGAAGAGAAGAAAGAGATCTCCAAGTGCCAAAAGTGTAGTCCAACATTGGATGCACACAAACAATAATCTCCACAACCTCCTTATTCCTCCAAAGTCATTAAACCCTCCTTATTTCTCCACCCATTCACCAAAATCCTTCTTGGGAGGATTTTCAAACCCAATGGGTTTCCTCTCCAAGAATGGGGAAGGGGGTTCAAACCATATGAGCCACCTTCCCCACCTCAAACCATTTTAGGGGAGTAACAAGAATCCTAGATGGCTTGCTCATCAAGCCATGAAGTTTGAGAGAGAAAAATCCCTCTCTCTTCCCCACAACCTCCAAAATCCATCATGCCATATGGTGGATGGAGAAAAATAAAACAACAAGCATAATCAACAAATAACCACACACAAAAAGCAACACACATTTTAAACAAAATAGACTAAGATCTAACATAATATAAAACATAAAATGACCTCAAGGAGACTACCTCCAAAAGCTCTCCAACACTTTTAACTTTTCCACTTCTTTATCCACCAAGCTCTAGCTCCCAAAATCCATAAGCCTCCAAGCAAAAGCTCCCAAAAAAATTTCTCTTCTTTCCCCATGAGGGAGAATTTGAAGAGAAGCCAACAAAAATCCTCACAAATGAGGGGGTGACATGTGTCACCCCTCTCTTCCCTCAAAGTCAAATATTCTCAAAATAAAAGAGAGAAAAGATAAAATAGCTTTTAACACTCTTCTCCCAAATTACCCAAAATGAAAAACAAAACAAACTAATGCAACTTTTTACAAAACACACATACCAATCCACCTTACATAGAAGTGACCAAAGGAGGCAAAATTGGAGGAAAATCTCTCTATGCCTTGAATTAAGCCCCCTACCTATTAAGTAGGGTCCAAGGGCCTATTTTCATGCTAAGTGAACTCCCAAACTTAAAAGGGGTCACTTAAAATGCCTAAAATAGCCAGATTTCGGGTTTGGCACATTTGGGCACAAGTGTAGAGGATGTGGGGCCCACCCAAGGGTTCACATGTGACCCTAATCCCCTCTAATTAAATACACCATTACCCAAACACAAAACTTAATGCAAGTGGGGACCATTAAGTCCCCAAATCAAGTTTACAAAGTAACTAAACATCCTAAACAATTTTAATATTACATGACATAATACATTACAAATGAGGGTCACTCATGGTGCCCAAAATAATGAAATCTAATACTAAGGCCTCATACAATAAACATGGTTAGGACTTAGCCCCATGGGCCACTTGTGCAAAATTGTGTAGCTGCCCTGAATCCCACGTTCTCCTGTGACCTGTCACCTGCACACTCATTACACACATTAAACGCACCTATCCGATACAATGTAAATCAACTACTCAATAAGTGATCAATGAATTCTATGCTAGCATATCATCATCCTGGAATCAAAATGCGACAACATGCATAATTATACACAATTTACCATGAGTTAGCCATAACAATAAATAAAAGTGACATACATCCATAAAATCCAAACACGCAACTAAACTGAGTATCCATCATATATAAATAAGGTCCAAACAACATCATATCAGTTAGTATCCGTAACATCATACGATAAGGTGTCAACATAGTAATCAAGTCAAATTGGCGTTATATGCCCAAATCTCCATACATGTCTAAGGAGGTCAAATATCCTAACATAATGTCCAAAATATATCAAATCCCTATCAAAACATGTCTATGAGTAAAGAGAACAAAAAATAATTGAGGCTATAAAAATGTGGACAGTACATCCCCCTCTCCTAAAATTAGACTTCTTCCTGGAAGTCACTAAAAGAGATAAGGATATCTAGCCCTCAATGGTGTAGCATCCTCCCAGGTAGTTGTTGTCTCATCATATCTGTCCCACTACACTCTAACTTGGTCCAAGTCTCGACCCTAAAGGGCCAACCTCTAGTGCTCCAATATGTGTATGGGCTCTAGTCTCCACTACCCTTCGTCCTCTACCTATAATGCCGACCAATCCAAAACATGAGAAACATCTAGTACATATCTACATAGTACAGAAACATGAAATACATGGTGGGCCCGTGTAAGGCGTGGTGGAAAAGCTAGGTGATAGGTAACTAGACCGATGACCTCTAAAATATCAAAAATCCCCACAAAATGAGGCGATAGCTTAGAACCCTTTCCATAGCGGATTGGATCTCTTATGAGGACAAACTCTCAAGAAGAATTTATCACCCATTGAGAAGTGACGATCAATCCTCTTGGTGTCTGCATACACCTTCTAGCGTGCTCTAGCCTGCTCAAGACGTTGTCTAATTAGAACAACCTACTACTCTAAGTCCTGTAGGTAAGCTGGTCCAAGAATAATCCTATCATCTAGTCTGTCCCAACTCAGAGGTGTCCTACAAGGTCGTCCATACAAAGCCTAGTAAGGATCCATACCAATGGAACTATGATAGCTTTTGTTGTATGCAAACTCAACTAAATGAAGATAATCTTCCCATTTCTTCTGTTGGTCCATCACATACATCCATAACATGTCCTCCAAAACCTAGTTAACCCTCTTTATTTGTCCATCTATCTCTAGATGATATGTTGAGCTGAAATTAATCTGAGTACCTAGAGCAGCCTGAAAGGAAGTACGTAAAAACGAAGTGTAAATGGTGTCCTTATCATTGATGGTGGTCTTTAGAATCCCATGCAATCTAACAATGTCCTCCATAAATACTTTGGCGATGGCCTGTGCATTATAGGTGACCTTGGTTAGCGAGAAATGCGCAACCTTGGTCAACTTATCCACGGTGACCATAATGGCTTCATGGTGATAAGAAGACATAGGGAGTCCGACTATGAAATCCATGGAGATCACATCCCATTTCCACTCTAGAATATCATGAGGATGTAAGAGTCTTGCGGGATGAGAATGCTCTGCCTTGACTCTCTGACACTCAAGGCAACATGCAACAAGATCTGCTATGTCCCGCCGAAGACCTGGCCAATAATATAACTCCCTCAGATCAGCATGTATTTTCTTCACTCCTGGATGTGCCGCATATGGAGCTCGATGAGCCTCTGTGAGGATGAAGCTATGTAGATCGCCTAACTTAGGCACATAGATGCGCCTATGGAACTAGAGTAAACCATCTGTCTCTAAAATGCACCTTGAATATCTACCCTCTAATGAACCCTGTGAATCCAACATCTGTCTAGAACCCTCATAAAACTTATCTTCTAGAAGATGCTCAAGAATTCTGCCTCTCAAATTTGACTACAAAGTGTCAATGAAGCAAGTACATTTCATTGTCTACTAAGTGCATATGCAATGAAATTTTCCTTTCCTTTGATATATTGCACCTCCATGTCATACTCACATAGGAACTCCATCCAACATCGTTGTCAAGCGTTGAGGTTCGGCTGTGAGAAGATATGATGTAAACTACGGTGGTTAGTCCTCAAAATGAATAGTCTACCCAAAATGAAATGACGCCAACGCACAAGCGCATGAACGATCGGGCTGTAAGCTCAATCATGGGTAGGATAGTTAAACTTGTAGTCTTTGAGCTTATGTGACTCAAAGGTAATCACCTGACGCTCCTGCATAAGAACGGATCCTAAACCCTCTAATGATGCATCGGTACAAACAATAAAGTCCTCTCGTAGGGTTCTGAATCGCTAAGATGGGTGCCATGGTTAATCTTTCCTTAAGTAACTGAAATGCCTACTCACACTTTTCTCGCCCAATCAAACATTTTCCCTTTTCTTTGAAGAGAAGTAATAGGGTGAGCAATCCTAAACAAACCTGTGGTAGTAACCTGCTAAACCCATAAAACTCCTCACCTCGGTGACTGACGTGGGCGTTGGCCAATCCATGATAGCTTGAATCTTAGAGGGATCTACTAAGATACCCTCTCCTGATATGATGTGACCCAAGTACTGAATCTCTATATGAAAGAAGCTGCATTTTTCCAAGTTTCCATACAACTTCTGCTCTCTCAAAACCTATAGTACCTGTCTCAAATGTTCCTCATGTTCCTCCTTAGAACGAGAATATATCAATATATCATCTAGGAACACTAAGACAAAATGATCCAGAAAGGTCCGAATACTCCATTCATGAGGCTCATGAAGACAGCTGGGGCATTAGTCAAACCAAATGGGACAACTGTGAACTCATAATGCCCATAACGTGTACGAAAAGCTATCTTATGAATGTCTGCATCTGATATGCACAATTGATGATACCCTAACTTGAGATCGATTTTGGAGAACACTCTAGCTCCCCGCATCTGATCAAACAAGTCATCAATCCTAGGGAGTGGATAACAATTATTTATTGTGACTTTGTTGAGCTTCCTGAAGTCTACAAAAAGTCTGAGAGAACCATCCTTTTTCTTCACAAATATGCAGGCACTCCCTAAGGAGATACACGAGGATGAATGAGACCCTTCTCCAACAACTCCTCTAACTGAATCTTGAGCTCATGAAGCTCTGGAGTCATCATCCGATAGGGTGCCCTAGAAATTGGTGCAGATCTTGGCACTAAATCAATGGTGAAATCCACCTCTCTACGAGGTGGTAACCCTGGAAGCTCGCCTAGAAACACATCTACATACTCCCTCAAAACTACATGATCAAGTGCTCTTCGATCGATCACTGATGGTGATAGAAAACAACTGACAACCTTTACACATGCTCTACTTGAGTTTCTTAGCCGAGATCATATGCAAAGAGATAGGCCTCTGCATACCTGATATTACAACTACATTCCAAAGATCATCCTGACACTCAATGACCTTATTTCTACAATCTACCTTAACTCAATGAGCCCCGAGCAAATCCATGCCTAAAACCACCTAATAGGATCCTTGAGGAATAACTCGGAGGTCAATCGTAGTGGAGAAATATTCCTAATGAGGTATGTAACTCTCCACATACGAGTCCATGACGAGTTTGGTCCTGAGGCCAACTCAACTTGCCAACTAGGTGGTTGCCTAGCCACCACAAGTCCACACCGGTCCACTATAGAAGGAGATATAAAAGAATCAAGCACTGAATCAAAGTATCGAGACAAAATTACCCTTGATAGTAATTTTTGTCTCAATAACAGTGGCATGATGCTCAGCCTAGCGGTTGTCAACCACTACATATACATGATGGTCATGTCCTA
>CM031237.1:53508584-53615121 GCA_018340775.1 Taxus wallichiana var. yunnanensis
CAGCCATTGAGAAGGAAGGAAAACCATCTCAAAACCCCATCTTTGAGGAGCAAATGGATGAGGTCAATTCAGTTTTTACAACAAACAGAAGAAGGAAGCATTATTGATACATTTTTGCTTTCATTTGAAGGGGCTGATTTGATTGATGAAGCCATTATGGAGGTGAACAAAACAGGTCCAAATTGTGAGCACAAGAAATTTCATGCTTCTCTCCCACTTCATCTCTCCAACAATCTGATTTTTGGGATGAGTTTGGATTGACAAGTTTCATGTTTGAAAATGAAGCTATACAGAGGTGAAGAAAATGCAGATTTGGAGGCCACCATACAAGAGGGAGAGACTTTGCTGCAGTAAGACATTCAAGAGTTTGATTTTCTGTCATACTTAGAAGAATGTTTATATGAAGAGCTAGCTGAAATTACCATGTTTCCTTCTTCACCATTCGTTCTCCAAAAACAAGAACTTGCTGCCATGGAAAAAGAGTTCGAGGACAACAACCTACGATTTGCAACATGCCTCTTGAATCAAAGCCGGAAGAATCGATCTTCCAAAAGCTACAATGGAGGAGCTCCAAAGCCAACAATGTATTGCAGCAGATAACAACAATGCAAAAGCAACTTCATTGGATGTTGCAATCAATAACGAGGAGTTGCACACTATAGAAAGAGTTCCATGTTTCCATGAAGGAAGAGAAAGGGCGAGAAAAATCCTACCATTGCTTCCACATCACCCACCCAAGAAGGTCTACAAGAAGACTCCATTTTTGGAGTTGAAAATCAAAGCTATGGGCATATCAAACGGATCATACCTTGCCCAATAAGGTATTTGACTTCATTAGAGTCAAAGGATAAGTCACAACCAGTTATGCTTACTTCTAAGCATGAGGGTGAGCTACAAAGTACCAAGGATCAGTCATCATACCTCTTCAATCCAAATGCAAAGAAACTAAAAGAGGTATTGGATTTGTTTTCAGTTGACACCTTGATGATTTGGGTAGAAGATCAGCTTCTTGTTGATTTTCCACTCATCCAATCAGCCATGTTCGATGCAAATCAGGGTTGCATGATTGCAACTTTTGAGAAAGGGAAGCTATTTCTCCCAACCAGTTGCAGGGTTTGTTTAGCCCACTTTTTCTTCCAGTTAGAGTAGGATAGGTAGTTTTTCTTTCATTAAAAGAAGTGCTTGTGCACACTCTGCATGTTCCATTTTGGAGCATGTATGATTTTTAGTTTTGTACATAGTTTTTGTGGTACTGGTTTTACTCTTGCACACTCCATTTCAGTGGGTTTCCAAGTGGCTCAGAGAGGAGGTTTTCAAATTTCAGATCAGTTTGTAGGCTACAACTCATGACTCCATGCCCAATGGATGCTTCAGTCAACTGGTAACTTCATCCAGCAGGTAGATGACCCCTCTAAGTCGCCAAAATTGTTATCCAAAATGTGCCCTGCTCATTTTGTGTGGCTAACTCCTCTCATTTTTTCCTCTCTTGTGCCTCAGTCATAATATTTTTATTTTTAGGCACTCAAAACCTTCTAGAAGTGGCACCATTGGATAGATCTCTTTCTCAGCTTTCCAGAAAGGTAAAGTTTTTCTCCTAACTCCATGTATTTTTCAAGTTATGGCTCGGCGGAGTTTTGTGGGAAATTTTCCCCTGAAAGGCCCGTGGCCAATGAGATGCCGCCATGTGGCATCTAGAGTGGCGGAGTGCAGGAAATTTTGGAAAATTTTCCAAATGACCAAAAAGGTACAAAAATTCAAATTTTTTCCCACCGACCCGATTTGGCCCTATTTTGCCCTAAAACTTCAAATCGCCATATCTTTCGATCCAGAGCTCGGTTTTTCACGTTATTTATATCAATGGAAAGATGGTGAAATTATCTACAAGATTCTAGGGTCATTTTTGTATTTTGGTGGATTTTGGAGAGAGAAAATTAAGAAATGCCTCTGGCACATGGTCATGGACAGAAATGACGTTTCAACCACCGTTTTTAATGAAGAATGGCTCGCATTCTCTCCCAGCATGGTTAAAAATGTCAGGGAATGGGTTTTTCAGGGCACCCATACTGTTTTGATGAAATTTTGGTCAATGGTTGAACCCCTTGCATGTTTTCCCACATTTCTCTCTCCTGGGGTCGTGGTTTGCACTTTAAAGCTTAATGAGTTCATTTTGCAAAAGGGAGACACCTTTTCACTCTCCGCAACTTCCTTTTCTTCCTCCTTGCGTAATTTGTGAAGAAATTTTACCTTTCCATGTAATGCAGCACCTTTTCTTGCCTCTGGATCACTTTAATGTACTGTATTGGATCTGAGATGTTGATATATGTTCTATGATTAAAATCCTTCAATCCTTTCATATATCTATCATTGCTTTATTGATCTTTCATTACATTTTGAGCATTTGTGCATGTTTTGTGTTGTGTTTCCTTGTGGATTGTGTATTTCATGTAGCATCAGGTGTCTACAACTCCTTTGGTGCATCACCTATTAGCATTAGTTCTTTCTTTTTACATTCTCTATCCTTGTCCCTTTGGAATTTAGAGTAGATTTAGGAGTTTAAACCTCTGCGATTGTGCAAGTAAAATAGCTGATCAGAGGAGTTGAGGAACCAGCCTCTAATCTGGAGATTCCTCTTCCATTTTTGCAAGTCCCACACTTGGGAAGAGGATTCAATGTTGTGCAATCACACTAGATGCTAGTATGATCAAACTAGAAATCGATCAACACCCGGGGTGCTGCTGATTCTGCAACAACAATAGTTACAACCAAACCGAGTAAAACACTTTGAGGTACAAAGAGCTATGAAACTAGGAAAGGAGAGCATATTTGTACATAGAATTGGCTTACGTCCCCATTGGAGAAGGAGCTAGGGCACGTGGTTTAGAGATAGGGAAAGGGATATTTCTTGACGAGAGGAAAAAGGTGTAACTTTTATCATGGAATTGAGGAATGCACCTAGAGCAAGAACAAAGGGGAAGAAGAAGGTATAAATTGAGGTCAAGGATGCTCCCGAAAGAATGTTTTTGGAAATGCAGTATCCAGAAGTACTTATCAGATGGGATTGGTATTCCCATAGCCATAGGTGCAAGGTGTACGACTAAAAACATCACACCACCGAAAACAAGGAGGAATTGGATGAATTCTTGAATAGAAAGATAAACAAGCAAACAGTTGATGACATGCTAGTGTGTGATGATGTTAGAGAGAAGTTGCTAAAGAAGGTAGGGTTATACAAGATGTGCGAACTCTTGTACTTTGGAAAACCAAAAAATATATATTGGTGGATGATGAATAGAGTCTATAAGGACTTATTCTACTTTGTTGGGTAGTGGATGAGGATCAAAATGCCCTTAATTACTATGGTGATAGGGTTAAAGTGCACATGGACAAAGGTTAGTAGTGATCTAATTGATAAGGAAGTTGTCATGGCCACTAGAAAGGATTTGGGATATATGAAGGGTCCAAGAGGAATGGATATCTACAAGCTAAGGAAGTACCCTGTGATACAGGTGGCCGTGCATTTACTCACCAAGATGAATGATCAAGAAAGGTGGTCACAAGTGAACACCATGTGGCTACATATTGCTAAGAATATTTCACAAGGATAATTTTACAACTTAGTGGGTACATAGTAGATATAATTGTTGAGGAATCACGCACAAGTGAGAAGATAAGTTTTGGCACTATCCTGTTATCACTTGTGTTTGTAGAAATGGAGTGTTTGATGGGCCAAATAATAAAATATGGGAATACCCCATGGAAAATAAGTCCCTCGCAGAGAGGTTTGAAAAGTATTTATGTGAAGGATCAATGAGTGGTCCATTCAAGTAGAGGTCATAGGTATGGTATCGCTGACTTTGTGTGGCCTTCGAGGAGGAATGGTGCATTCCAAATGAGCTACCCTCAGTGGTGGGAAAGACCATACAATTTGTGGTATATCAACATTTTTACATCACGCAGTTCACAATGAAGGATGGAACATGGATTCCCTGGTGCAAACTACCATACGCCTTCACATTGTGATTCTTCTAAGTAGTAGTACACATATATTTTCGATGTGCGTCGATTAAGCTTACAACGCAGAAATGGTAGACTATGACTACCATACCTTAAGGAAAATTTATGTTTATTCAGGTCAATCTACCTACATTGAGAGGCTTATTTATAATCTCACAAGTATAAATCCAATAAGTTTGGCTATTGGGGATAGTGGGGCCATGCTTATCTGCCTCCAACTCAAGCCTACATAGGAAAATGGCCAGTATATGGAGAATGAGTTCATACTCCCAGGCCCACCTAAAGGAAAGCATACATTTAAAAATGTGTCAGCTCCAAATCCTACCTCAACCTTAGAGGAATATGAAAAGAATGTCTCAACGAGGATAGTGGAGGCTTGTACCACAGAGGCCAAAGGTAGCCCACCGAAAAGTAGAAAGTGATTATGCAAATACTCCTCCACACCCGCAAGGAGAAGATGAAGACTTAGATGTCAACACATTATATGAGGAATGCCACCAAGAGGGTGTTCGAAGGACTAGAACCTAATGGGAAAGAATATCTCAACTTTACGAAGGTCACCTTGACGCTGCCCTAAAAAAAAAAAAAAAAAAAAAAGAAACACCCAAGAAAAAGAGGAGGAGAAATATGAAGCTTAAGGAAGACAAGGAGGAGGAGTCAGGGGAGAGCGTGCAGGGAACCCTGTTCATCCTCAAGATATAGAGGATCCCGGGTGAAGAGATGAGAGATGATGAGGAAGGGGTGAAAGAAGTAGATGAAGTTGTGGGTAAGCCACCCAACGTGCCCATTACTACTCAGGAAGGAGAAGGGCCAACTCTAGACCTTGGTGCCTAGGTTCCTAAGGGACCAAGGATAAAAAGAGAGGAAAAGTGAAGAATATATTTTCCCTAATATGGGCTATGCTTGAGGACACGAGAAAAATCATTCATTCCCATTTTAAGAGCATTATGGGCCTTAACGATTTATATGGGTGAGATCTGATGGATCAGGATATGGCTACTAAATTATCCTAGTCTATGTATACTCATATGGATAAACCATATTTTGATGTGTGCAAAGAGTCTTGAGTCTCATGTAAAGTGAAGAAGGCACCCTGGAGTAGGCACATGACAATTAAACTTATTCTAATTTTTGATGAGAAGTTCAACAATGCCTTAGTCAAGGTATCTGCTGAGGTGGCATGGAGGAACATTTATAAGGCCGCCACCATTCGAGTGTTTCTTGAAGATAATGATGACAAAACTATGGATATAAATCACTTGAATGAAGAGAAGGAACAAGAATAGGAAATGAATGAGGCCTTCGTTAACATGGATGAGGAGCTTGGTGATAACATTCTTAAAACAAGGCCTCATCTAGAATATTAGGTTCCTAAAACATTTCCTTCTACTATGCATTATGTGCACACTTTCGTCAATTTTGTATTAGATGACGGCCAATTCAAATGCCTACACCAAAGGATTATGCACAAGAATCAGTAAGATAAAGGGCCAATATTGTTGGGAAAGTTTCAAGTTATGATGCCTTTCTCCAAAACTTGAAATTTGCACTAAAGAAATATGACCAAGCTCTCAATATATGTGCGGCACCAGACACCATAATAAGGATCAGAACTATGGTAGAGGAAAATGAAGTTCTGAAGGAAATGAAATATGAAACACTTAGGCACGCAGACAAATTAGCACTAGTAAAACAAAAGCGTGAGGCCCTCGTAGCATCCCAAGATATGCATAAGGATAGAATTGATGAGATTGGGAAGCTCATAGCATCGAAGGTGTATATCATGGAGGGAATGCTATCAGGTATGGCCAATGTTGTCCGGTGCTATAGACTGAGAAAGCTAATATCACTCAAGACAAACTGGATGTAATATCCACAAATATTCTAGAGAAAATAGGGAACACACTAAGTGACTAGAAGACATTGGAGGCTAAAATCAAAACTGAATATCTAGAGTTAATCCTTCCAGTTGAAGAAGAGGGTGTTGCAGAGTAAAATTCATTCTTTTGTATAGTGTTTCATTCATTCTTTCATTACTTATTCTTTATTATTGAGACATCAGAAATAATTCCTATTACCAATGTGGAAATTTACTTTAGTTTGGGATAATGTAAAGAAACATAATGATGCTCTAAGGAAAATACACACAAAGGATGTGCAAGCTGGAACAAGGTGCATGAAGATAGGAAAGGAAACGCGTACCAAAACACTTTGGCTTAGGAATTATCCTTCTTTGTAGACAAGGGCTATTTTTGGAGATAATGTGCGGAGCACACATAGAGAAGAACACTTTTGCTCCACATAATGTTGTTTTGGGAACAAGCAATAAATAAATGTCATGCATAGTTTAAGCTAATAATAGGATTTCTACTTGGAGTTAACTATAGGAAATATATTGTTAGAGAACTTACATGTTGTGCATACTATTATAAATGTGCATGGCTATTATCAGCATGTGACCTATTTTGAGAAGTGCATGTGTAGTGAAGGGCAAGTCCCCACCCCTATAAATATGTATTGATTTGCATAGTTTAGTAGGTGGTGAATTATTGTAGAGTTGTGCTATTGGTTTTGACACACACATGACTCATGGAGATACTGATATAATGTAAGAAGCTTATGTGTTTTACAATATTTAATGCAATGGAGTATATTGGTTGGATAATGGTATTAGACATAACTGAATCTGGTTCTTGTATGGTTAATCTTATCATAGTTATTGTTTAGTTTGTCTTTCATATAATCTAAGATCTAGATTTGGTTTATGCACTATGGGTTGTTTACTACTAATTATGAATCTGAATATGTTTAAACATCATCATGCTAACATTCTATACAAGCAACTCTAAAGAGGGACCTAGTGCCTTTATGCGCTATGGGTGAGCAATTAGCTTAGGCTAAGTGATGTGCCGGAGCGTCTGGGTTATTCACAGAAATTCTAGGTTACATAAACTAGGAAATCTTTGTATCACTATAACGATAGTATTCAGATATTCTAGGACCGGATCGAGCATTGGTTGTGTGTAACCTTGTTATGCACCTAGATGTCACACCTATCAAACAAAAACTAAGGAAAATGCACCCAAATATTTCATTGTTTGTTAAAGAATAACTTGAGAGACTATTAACAGTAGGTTTTATCAAACCTATTGAATATTCGAGACTAGATTTCTAATATATTCCCCATCTAGAAATATCCATTTGACATCAAAATATGTATTGAATTCAAATATATCAACAAATTGTGTCCCAAAGGAAATTTTCCCTTTCCTAACATTGACATGATTGCCGATTCCACTACTAGTTATGAGATGTTGTCCTTAATGGATGAATTTTTATGTTATAATCAGATCAAGATCATAGAGGAAGATCAACATAAGACTGCTTTCATCACCCCTTTGGGGACATTTTGCTATCAGGTCATGCCTTTTAAACTCAAGAATGTCGGGGCTACATATCAACATGCATTGACCATCATCATCCTGTGATATGATGAATGACATCATGGAGGATTACCTAGATGATATACTAGAAAAATATAAAACCAGAGAAGAGCACCCAGAAGTGTTGAGGAGTATCTTTCCATGCATTTGATATTACAAGTTTTGTTTGAACCCCAAGAAGTGCATCTTTGGCAACCTATCAAGAAAATTATTGGGCATAATTGTTTCACAAAGAGGGGTTGAGGTAGATCCCTCTAAGGTTGCAGTTATTACAGATATGCCTCAACCAACAAACCTCAAACAACTACAAATTTTACATCAGGAAATCCACCAATTTATATCACACTTGAGGATAAGTGCCACGCTTTCACATATCTTTTGAATAAAGATGTCACTTTGAATTGGGAACCTGAATATAAAAAGGCCTTTGAAATACTCAAGCAATATCTAGTAAGTCCACCTGCCATCATGCCGCCTACGTAGGTGAACCCCTACTATTGTATATTTCAGCTACTCAATTCTCTATTAGTGCACTACTTGCCCAATATGAACTTAGTCACGAGAAAGGTTGGTTTATTACCTAATTCATACCTTGATTTCCTATGAGTTGAACTATCCTTAGATAGAAAAATCCTACCTAGTTATGGTTTTTACATTTGAAAAAATTCACCTTTATCTTCTTAATAATAAAATGAAACTAATATCTAAAGTTGAACCTCTCAAATACATCTTATCTAAACCTACCATTACAAGACGGATGGCTAATTAGATCATCCTCCTCAAGGAATTTGACATTGAATTTTTCAAATAGAAATCCTTAAAAGGAAAGGTACTTACAGATCACTGTTGAAGCTCCCCTACCAATAAGGGAACCATTGTGTCTAGATCTACAAGATGCATCTATGATGTATAACGAAGAATATGTTGTATGATAAGTCCATTTCGACAGTGTCATTCACCTTTCATGGTTCAGAAGCAGGAGTGGTACTTATCACTCCCACTAGAGATTTTATTCTGCAGGCATTTCATTTGGGATTCCCTTACACAAATAACATTTCATAATATGAAGCATTTAGCGCTGGCTTGAAATTTTCTATCACATGGAACATTAGAAAACTACGAGTCATTGGTGAATCCCAATTGATCATTAAACAAGTTAATGATGAATACAAGGTAAAATATTAAAATCTTGTTCCATACAAAAATTGGTTGAGATTCGAAAGAATACTTTGTATAGACTATCTTTGATTAGAGACCAAGATCACATAACCAGTCAGTAGACACCATGGCTACCATTGGTTCTTTACTACGCATTCCACCTCAGGTCAACAAGATGCCTTTCTTTATGGAACACTTGTGTATGCCTCCATATGACATGCTAGAATATTTTCTAGCATGTGAAGTTTTTGGTCCTTTATCCTCTTAGTACCATTCCATTTTATAATACTTACAAGATAAAAATTTTCCCCTAGATATCTCCCATACTGAGAAACAAGCAGCTATTTTCCGTATATCTTGTTATACCCTACTATGAGGAACCCTCTATTATCGTGGCTATAATGATAATTTGTTACGTTTTCGGATGTCACCAAGTTGATCCGAAAATCAAAGAAGTGCATGGAGGTGTTTGTGGAGCACACACAAGTGAGATGTTCCATGCTAAGAAGTTGTTGAGAGTAGGTTACTACTGGCCTATGATAGAAGTAGATTGTTGCATCTTTATCAGGAAGTGTGAACTTTGTCAAAAGTATGGAAACTTGATACATGTATAAGCATAGGCTTTGTATCCCATCATGACACCCTATCCATTTTCAAAATGGGGACTCGATCTCATAAGGAATCTCACTCACCCTTCCTCAAATGGCCATACCCACATTATCACCACTACCGAGTATTTCACTAAATGAGTAGAGCATGTGCCTCTCACTTACGTAAATATTGCATAGATTTCTAAGTTCATTATGAACCATTTCATTTTCTATTATGGTATCCCCTCCACCATTGTAATGAAAAATGATAAGTTCTTCGAGAATAAAAAGGTTAATGTGTTATTCCAATGCTTCCAAATTTGAATTTAGTGGTCAACCCCCTATTACCCTCAAGGTAATGGAAAAGATAAAACAACAAAAATAACCCTTGAGTATATATCATGTAAAATATGGTTAGAAAGGTTGGTCATAATTAGCACCTTCAAATCCATCTTTCCCCTCTAGGCCTATCGAACCTCCATTCGTACCCCCACCGGTGCTACCCCTTACTCATTACTATTTGGAAATGAGTCCATTATACCACCGAAGATAAGTTTCCCTCCCCGATAATATCTCTCCAAGACTATCTGACAAGGATGAATACTACCGGGTAGCTCGACTAGTGGAATTGCAGCTACTATATGAGAAGTGTGTGAGAGAACTCAATCATTTGTAGGTTTATCAAAACTATGTGTCACGAATATAAAAAAACAAATCATACCTCATCAATTTGACGTAGGATATCTTGTTTTAAAATAAAACCAATTTAACATGGTCAAGGATCGAGAACATAAAGGTAAATTTGAGCCCAAATGGTTAGGCTCATATTTCATGGTTACTAAATGTGGTTGAGGGAATATAAACTGGCTCACTCAGATGGTGAAGAATTACAGAACCAATGAGTGTAATTAATCTCAATTGGTTCTATGCTTAAATATGGGGTTCCTTAGAAAAGAATCAAAAAATAAGAAAATAGTAAAAATAAAATAGGTTGTCCAAATTGTGAAAACCATGTAACTTTGGCACATTGGGAAAGTCCTTCGGTGAAAACCTGGTTTCAACTCTTAAGGAGGATTTTTGTTCACAAGAAAATCTGCATCTAGATGGGTAACGATCGCTTTTATTTAGGGATAAGTATTCCTAGAGTCTAGGGATCCTCTTGTAGCTATCTGTTAAGATATTGATCTAGCTAATGTATTCTTGTATCTATGTGAAGGAAGTGCCTTTTGTATATTATCATCTAACGTTGGGGGTAGTTTCACACTTTCTCCATATTGCACATAACACGTGGCATTCTACCCATGTACATTACCTCTATCACTAGGGGCATCCACACTTATTTGTTCCATTATACATAGCTTCGTAATACCTTGTAGAAAATAAAAAAACATTCAAAATATTTTAGGAAAATCCTAAACATTTGAAGAACCCCTTCTAGGACGAGAACCACAAAAATAATGTGAACATCATCTTAACAAAAAAAAATTATTCGTCTACTTAGTTGTTTATTTGTGTTTTAGGCCTTGCATGTATATATTGTTAGGTATTTTAGGTTCATTTCAGAAAAGATCCTTAGAAAAGTGTCTCACAAAAACACCCAAAAACAATAAAAAATATATCAATGTTGTCCCGAAAAAATGGAGTGATTTTCTTACTTTTAGTTGTTGGTTTGTATAGTTTTGATTGAATTACCTTTTCGTATTGTGTGCTTTTTGGATTAATTTCATTTTCTTACTTAGGCTGATTTTAATTAATATTTTATGCACTGTATTGATTTCAATTTGTCTTGCATACTTGTATATAATTGTGTTGTATTAGTTACATTTGATTAAGTTTTATTTGTTGTTTGTGTTGTACAAATTTTTTTCATCATAACATCTATCATCATATATATACATCATATATCAATAAAATCTAAGCTACATAATCAAGAACATAAAAATTAAACATGTATGCTAAGATACATCCATATAATATCCCTAGAGGGGAAAGAGGGACCACCTTCTATCCCCCTCAAACATAGACCATAATAAAAACGTGGATAACCATAAGTATCACATACACAACAAAAAGGTCTCATATGCAAATCTCATACACACCATGTGATAAGTAGAACATGAAACATATCATCAAAACATGTGATATCATCTATATGTTATCTCATAAATCAAAGAACATGTGATACAATCATACACATCATAAATGAGTCCATAATCATCATAATCATATAACATAAGAGAATCAAATGTCCATGTACAAAGTGTCTTGATACATCTAGATACAAAATATGCCATCAGGGGCATGAATCAAAAGGATCCTTCATCACAAGGCATAATAAAAAATGATACATATACATCAATAAAAATATGCCTTCATAAGAGGCATAATCAAAATGAGTACATGTATAATCGATAAAAAATGATCCTTCATAAGAGGCGTACATCCGATACATACATCTCGTAAGTATATCATATATAGAGAGTCATTCACGAATCTCACCCTATCCTTGATTTCTGGCCTAGGGCCCCATGGAAAAGGATGATACTAATGGGATGGCCTGCGAGAGGACACTACATTATTTTGTGCTATAGACTACTACACTAATCTAGCTGATCGAATGGATTAACCCTTTGTCCATCTATAAATGCCTCGGTGATGTGTGGCCTTATAATAGGAGGCCTCACTTCTAGCTCTCATAACATATTATAGCATATCTCTCATCCCATCTATTGATGATTCCCATAATATAGCATCACACTCTCCTATAACTATAGATACATCAACTTTGAGCTTGTGTGTACTCTGCAGCTTATGTGATCTCTCTTTGTAGTAATAGTATGTACATGTGCCATGCCTGGTCTCTCTATGTAGTTAGTTGCTAGACTTTAGCCATGGAATATTGTAATAGGCTTGTAATCTACACCATTTGGGTTGTTATCTATTGTATCTGTTAAAACCATGCATCACCACCTCCATCTCCCCCACCTCCTCCATTTCCACCACCTCTTCTACCACCCTTTGGGCTATGTGGCGGGCTTAGAATCGGCCCCTTTTGTGCACCGTGTTGTGGAGGCCCCTGTAACACTACTCTACGAAGAGGTTCCTACTATAATGGTGTATGTATATCTGCTGCTATGCCCACATGGGTCATTTATATCGAGAGGAAGTACATGAATTTGTCTCTATCTCATTCGAGGCCCCTATACCCATTGCATCGGTGGAGGACCACATCTACCACAACCATCATCGGCATCCCCATATGGTCTATCCTCATCATGTGAATCATCATCATCCCACTCCACCGATCCGGTGGGGGCCGAGATCCCTGCATCCCATATTGCCTATGGAATTGTCAAATGACAAGGAAAAACTGTAGTATATCATGGTGCATAGGCTGTTGTATATCTTGGATCCATAGTCTCTCAAAGACTAGCCCATAATAGTGAAACCATATGATCAAAAATGGCTCTTTCCCATTTCGTCCTAATTTGTGAGATAATATCAAATGTCTCCCTAAATCATTGGCCATACCACATCTCAGGCTAGGGAACAACCTCAATGGCCCCAAACTGTCTTTGGCACCGATCAATCCTATAATACTCTCTGATGTATCCGTGACTACCAAACATAAAGTGCTTAGCCATGCATAAAATGAGCTCCACTCAATCCTCCTGGCCACATATAGTGTTTATAGGGACTCCACACAATCATTTTTTTAATTTCATCAAATTCACGATGGTAAAAATATGTATCTCCCATATGGCCATGAATATCATAGCAAATGAGAGCCCAACCAAAAAACTAAGGGCTCATTAGGATCTCAATCTCGCAAAGATCCTAGAGGGTGACCAATAGCTATGTAGTCCTAAGCCCATATCTCTAAAAGTGTGGCTGGACCTACCATCTTCTGACGGTAGTATGTAATCAAGTGAAGATCCTAGTATAAGTGTGCCAATATGCACTGACCCCAACAATATCACTCTCCCCTGAGTATACCTTGAATCACAGTAATCAAACCTAAGGGGAATGATGTGCCTTTATTTTTAGTAAGAAGGATGCCACTGACAAGAGCCATGAGATAGACGGCACATGGTGTAATCTCATATCATGTAATACAATAATGCGGGTGAACTGTCATACCTCATCGAGGTATGTCATCTACACCAAAGAGCTCAATAAGGCTATCCAGAATCTGTGTCTCATCAGTATCATAATAAATCAAGCCCCCCACAATTGGGACTCGTAAGATCCTCCACATGTCCTCAAGAGTGACCATCATCTCACTAGTAGGTAGCCTAAAACACTGACTCTTGCTATGACACCACTCGGCTAAAGTTGTAATTAGGATATGATTTATGGTGATTGTTGGTATCTGTGTCATGTGGGTAAGCTTGGTCATGTATAAGGTAATGTCTAAATACTTAATCTTAAATCATGAGAAGTAAACATCAAGGTTGACCAATTGGCCATGTCACTCCCACACCTGCAACATGTGTAGCTACGTCCGCAAAATCCAAAAATAAAATTGTTATATTTTTTACTGTCTCACATATGCTAACACTTAGCCTATTTTCATCATTCCTACATTTTCTAAGCATTCCTAGGTCCTTCTACATTCCTTGAGAAAAATTTTCATTTTCTTCTAAGTGTTCAAAAACATGTTTTAACGCATACATGCCCCCAGTGATACATGTGTTCACTTGCTTTGCACATACAATGATGCTGCGCATCTGATTAAAACCTACACTCACATACTAGAATATGCACACGTAACCTAAACTTACCCCCTTGCTGATTTCTCGTGTCTCACATAATGCTTTCTCACTCTGTTTCACTCGGAAATGCTTCGTTCCTTATAGAAAGCAGAGATAAGGTTAGGGTTAGGAGGAATACCCAGTAGAATGTCGAGATGATGTGCGCGTCGTAGAGAAAGATCGGGTGATGCGAAGAACTCCTTTTTGTCTTGGAAGGACTACTGCAAATAAGAACACAAGACCACAAGATTTTGATTAGATAATAAATGAGGGAACTACCTTGGGCCCGGAAGTATAAAACTTCCTTTCGAAGGTGGTCGAGTTCCCTGCCGATATGAATTAACACAAAATACGTAAAATATCAATCAAATTGCTTGGCTTTGAACCGGGTAGGGGAAAGGCTGTTTTTCCTGGTTTTGATCAAAGGAACCGATGCCGGTTACCTATAACCGATGGCGGTTACTGATAACCGATACCGGTGGGTTCTAGGATCTTCTGGGCTGGTTGTGGAGTTTGTAATGGCTGATTTTTGGATAGTATTGGGAAATGGGATGGTTAGAAGCTAAGGAATGATAGTTAGAGGCAATGGTACGTTGGATAATGGATTCAGGAACGGATTTGGGAGGAATGTAATTCTAAAAGCATAAGAAATGTTATAATGGAGGACATGCGAAGATGTAACTTCTTGGTTTTGAGCGAAGATGCCAGTTGATCTCCTTGGCTGCCAACTCTTCTGGTTTCTTCACTCGTCTCTGCTTGGTCAAGTGAAGTTCTGGACTCTGCTAATCGCTTTGGACTCTCCTTTGATTCAAAAATCCTTCGACTGATCTCCAAAATGAAATTCCGATCCGTTGTTTTGGTTTGGGAAGCCCATTTACAGGGAACCGATGGCGGTTGCGTACATGCGTAGCAGCGAATGGTCGAGTAGAAGCGGCATCGGTTAGGAAAAAGTAGGCTATTTTTAGTAAAATAGCCCACCTTCCCTGCCTTTTCTCCCGAGGGATCGGTTGCGGGCTTGGTCAAGTGGCTAGAAGGTCGGCTTTGGGTGCGAGTAAGGAGGCATTAGTTATGGATGTGAGTCTGACCAAGTCATGGGTCCTAATTAGGTTAGTTTAGGGTTAGGGCTAGGTCATGGTGAGGTGGCCAAGTGAGGTGGTAGGTAAGGCGATGTGGATTTATCAATTACAAGGTAATTAATAAATAATTGTGTAAAGTTTAGGTAATGAGGTTAGGTTGTGAAATGGGATGCGGGTCACAGGGTCGTGAGACACGAATTTGGTGTCTACATTAGCCCCTTATTGTCGTGTGGCTTGTTCTGTAAAGTGCGCGGACAATAATGTGAAGTGGTTTCTCATGTTAAAGATATAGGTAATCCCCCTCAAATCTATCACCGATTGAGTGAATGGGAAATCGGGGATAGGGTTGATAAAGGGTATATGTGGTAGAGAGGATGGTAAGGTGGTGGGGTAGGTCGAGGAAGCGAGCGCATGTTGAAATGCAATAAGTACGACGGGGTACATGATTTGACGAGCAAACCAGCAATGTATAGGCAAAGGTCGATAGTTTATCCAAACAAGGGTGATATAATCCTGGTATCCAAGGCATAGGAAGTAGCTCCGGGGTATATAACGGTAAGGTACGAGAACGTTTAGGCATGTTCGGCGGTACAAATGGTTGGTTTGGTTGAGATAAACGTCACGGTCTAGAAATCAGGCAAAGTTGGTTGTGAGATCAAGTCGAGGACCCTAATCATGCTAAAACATGAACAGTGAGCTCGATTGAACACAAGGTACAGGATGGATGGATAAAATAAAACGTTGATTGTGGGTATAGTATGGAAGTGATGCGGCCTTGGGTCGGGCCAAGTTGTTGGGTGGTGGCCATGGGTCAGCCCAAATAAGTGGGTTGAGGCCTTGGGTCGGGCCAATTGGTAGGGCGAGGCCTTGGGTCGGGCCAAATAGGTAGGGCGAGGCCTTGGGTCGGGCCAAATAGGTAGGTTGAGGCCTTGGGTCGGGCCAATTGGTAGGGCGAGGCCTTGGGTCGGGCCAAATAAGTGGGGCGAGGCCTTGGGTCGGGCCAAATAGGTAGGTTGAGGCCTTGGGTCGGGCGAAATCGTGGTGGTAGGCGAGGCCTTGGGTCGGGCCAAATAGGTTGGGTGAGGCCTTGGGTCGGGCCAATGGTAGGGCGAGGCCTTGGGTCGGGCCAAATAGGTTGGGCGAGGCCTTGGGTTGGGCCAAATAGGTAGGTTGAGGCCTTGGGTCGGGCCAATGGTAGGGCGAGGCCTTGGGTCGGGCCAATAAGTGGGGCGAGGCCTTGGGTCGGGCCAAATAGGTAGGTTGAGGCCTTAGGTCGGGCGTCAAAGTGGTAGGGCGAGCCTTGGGTCGGGCCAAATAAGTGGGGCGAGGCCTTGGGTCGGGCCAAATAGGTAGGTTGAGGCCTTGGGTCGGGCCAATTGGTAGGGCGAGGCCTTGGGTTGGGCCGGACCAGGGAACAAATGTTGTGCAACAAAGGTGGACAGAGGCGATATTGGTGAAAAAGAGGCAAGGAGTAAGGAACGGCAAAGAATGGGGTAAAGGGGTATAAAACCGATGTCGATTCATTCCGCATGACCGATATCGGTTAAGGGACCGATACCGGTTTCTAGGGCAAAAAAGAAACCGACATCGGTTAAGGTCGTAAAACCTATAAAAAGAAAAAAATACGGCTGTCATTGTCACTTTTGTTATTTGTAATCCAAATTGACTTGTCGGCGTGGAGAGTTGATTTGGAGGGTATTGAGTGAGGTGGAGCTATTTGATTGGCGGAGAGAGTTGATAATGGGCCCGAATAGTTGAGGAGCGGCGAGTGATTGGCGGGGACCCAGCAGATCAGGATTGGAGCCATGGCACAGGCAGGAGGAGCCGGAGGAGCTGGACCAGCTGGACCACCACCACCCATCCCACCACGACGACGTGTCGTCGTACCGGTAGGTTCTAAACTCTTTAATTTGGTGATTTGGTTGAGTTATGTGGTTTTTGGGATTTGGGTAGGAATTGGTATTTTGTAGGAAATAATGGGTAAATGGAGGTAATTTGAGAAAGGGAGAGGGTAGATAGGTTAGATAGGCTAAGGCGGCTAGGTGTGTAAAATTTTAGGGTTTTTGGTGGGTAGATGGGTAGAAAAAGGTAAAAATGAGTTTTGGGGGCCGTGCGCGGGTTCGGCTCGGGTAGTGGACAGTGACCGATGTCGGTCACTATGCGACCGGCATCGGTCGAAAAAAAATAGAGTGAGGTTAGAATGGGGGACCAAAGATCGGTCTCGTATCGGCCCGTGATCGGTGGGGAGGGATGGGTTGAGGTGGTATTGAGGGTGTATGGCTTTGGGGTGTTGGGTTGGGTTGGGAGTGGGGAAGGGATTGGGTTAGGGGTTTAGGGTGTAGGGTTTAGGTTTTGAAGGTGGGTTGGGGTCTTGGTGGGGTGGGTTGTGTTGGGTTGGGTTGAGTTGGGGTAGGGGATTGGGTTAGGGGTTTAGGGTTTAGGGTTTAGGTTTTAAGGTGGGTTGGGGGCTTGGTGGGGTGGGTTGTGTTGGGTTGGGTTGAGTTGGGGTAGGGGATTGGGTTAGGGGTTTAGGGTTGAGGGTTTAGGTTTTAAGGTGGGTTGGGGGCTTGGTGGGGTGGGTTGTGTTGGGTTGGGTTGGGAGTAGGGGATTGGGTTAGGGGTTTAGGGTTTAGGGTTTAGGTTTTAAGGTGGGTTGGGGGGCTTGGTGGGGTGGGTTGTGTTGGGTTGGGTTGAGTTGGGGTAGGGGAGGGTTTGGGGGTTTTAGGGTTTAGGGTTTAGGTTTTAAGGTGGGTTGGGGGCTTGGTGGGGTGGGTTGTGTTGGGTTGGGTTGAGTTGGGGTAGGGGATTGGGTTAGGGGTTTAGGGTTTAGGGTTTAGGTTTTAAGGTGGGTTGGGGGGCTTGGTGGGGTGTGGGTTTAGAGTTTGGGGTGGAGAAAGGTGAGGTGTGGGGTTAGATTTTGGGTGTTACAAAGGGGGTTTAGATGGTAAAGTAGGTGTTATAATAAAGAGTGGGTCTAAGAATGTGGGTTGGTTTTGCGAGCACGTCGGCGGACGATGCGTGATAGGATGCCTCCACTATTGAGTCGGATGAGGCCACACATATCTGCGGCGCATTGGGCCATCATGCGCGAGGTGGGACTTGGCGGGGTCCAGAGGTACAGAGCGATAGACAGAGATCACAGCCTGATGGTCGCCCTCATCGAGAGATGGGATCCGGCGGCCAATGTGTTCCATCTGCCGACCGGGGAGATGACGGTCACATTAGAGGATGTGTATCGCATCCTGCGGCTACCGATCGAGGGAGAGGCCGTTTTCCAGGTAGATTCAGAGACTGCCATGGATAGCATACTGCAGGTTTTTGGGGATGCAGCCGCGCTTCTTACATATCATAGCGCGAGCATTGGATATGGTGACATGTACCGCGCACACAGACATGAGACACGGCTTGCCGTGTTGATGATGATAGGGATCACCTGCTTCGCCCTCCCGGATTCAGAGGGAGGCCGCTTCCCACGGGCATTGATGGGGGTGCTACTGGAGATGGTGGAGGAGCACACCTGTTTCGCATGGGCACCAGTGTATCTGGTGCAATTATACAGGGAGTTATGGGGCTATCGCCGGAGGAGGCGATTTGGTATTTGTTCTACATTTTTGTTGCACTGTTGGGCATACGAGCACATCGTATGCATCAGGCCGGTAGGGCTACCCCAGCAGCCAGGGCCACAGGTCGTGTACCGATATGGATTTCAGAGGTGGTTGGGGATCGTGGGCCAGCCACGAGCAGTTGTTGCAGGTCGGGATGTGGCCTACTATAGACATATGTTAGAGGGCCTTACAGCAGTAGACATTATATGGAGACCCTACAGAGGTCACCACTGGCGAGGAGCCGCGTCTGCAGTGCGCTTTGATCCAAGATACATTACGATAGCAGGGCGAGGCGGAGAAATGCGAGCGGATACCCTTAGAGAGGGTACGCAGGCAGATGGGGCTGCCACAGGACGAGCCACCTCCCTTCCCTCAGTACAGGAGGGATGATGTAGAGGCCCCACTGCCAGCACCACAGCCTTGGGATCCAGGCCGGTAGCGGAGAGACCCGGCGGCGAGGTGTGGATGATGCGGGTGCAGCGGCAGCATCGAAGTGCAGTGAGAGGCTGGCGAGAAAGCAGCGAGATATAGTACACTGCTGCAGCCATACTTAGGCTGCGATTCTGCTGCAGAGAGAGATCAGCTCGGGGCGAGTGCGTTATTACGAGGGACGATTGGGCTGCTTTGCCGACGACACGAATAGGGGTCTGAGGCAGCTAGCCCAGCTCGAGTGCGAGCACGAGCGGCACCACCACCGGCACGGCCACGAGTGCGAGTACAGTACGGCGGCCGTACAGCGGCGGCACAGCCACAGCCCCAGATACCACCACGGCCACAGAGTGCGAGTGCGAGCACGAGCACGGGCGGCACCTCCACCAAAGCACCATAGCCACAGTGCGAGTACGAGCTCGAGGATATTGGTGTTAGGTGCCAGGGGACCAGCCCCAGTTCCTTCAGTGGCGAGAGATCGTTATATGGAGGTTAGAGCAGAGGCCCGTTATTATCAGGATATTCTTGATAGTAGCGGAGTCGAGTATCAGGCGTATGCAGCGCATAGGGCGGAGACCTCGCACAGCCAGAGATCTCAGGGAGGGGCAGCTACAATGCCCGGCGTGTACCGTGGCGAGCGAGGCGAGAGGCACCACGAGAACCAGCGGGAGAGGTGCCGAGGGCGGTGGGGAGAGCTGATAGATCCCCGACATGGTTTTGTATAGGGACATGGGCACCGGTCTGCGAACCGGTTGTATTGATAGAGGCCTGCGTGCCTACACTTATTCATTGTTTTGATTCATTTATTTATTATATACCGGCCTGCGAGCCGAGTACGGGTTGTACATTTGATACCGGCCTGCGAGCTGAATATATTTTTGATATGAGAGACCGGCCTGCGAGCCGAGTCGATATTTTTGGTAGGTATTGCGGCCTGCGTGCCGGCTTTGGTATATTATGAGATCACAGAGGCCCCGATGTAGGGCACATTGTATTTTTGAAAACTGGTATATATATATATATATATAGATGATGTTTTGATCCACATGCTGTGTTTAAAATGTGTTGAAATATTTGGTTAATGGCTGGTAATATATAGAATGTGTGATGAGTTTAATTGACATGTTGATAGATGGATGATGTTGATGGTTTTGTTTTTGTTGTACGTATGTATGAATGATATGTGATGTGATGAATTGTTAGTTTTGTGACATTGTGATATATGTAACTGATGAGTTGGATCCAAATGATGTATAGATTGATAAGTTTTTGGTATCTGTAGTTGATGGTTTGTGTATTTATAAAATAAATGATGTTGATGAAATTGTAATGCTATGTGTGGTGGATGAACAAAATGTGGTAAATTGTGTTGTTTATGCAGGCAAAGAGGCGGGCGCGACAAAAATTTAGATGAGAAATGAAGAAAAGAACCCTGTTTCAAAAAGGAAGGTGTGTAACCGATATCGGTTAGGGAACCGATATCGGTAGTCATAGACCGATATCGGTCAACTAACCGATACCGGTTATTTAGGTATGAGCTTTTCTAAAAATAGAAAAGCTAGGGTGGCAACTTAAGTTTTAATTTTAGAGCCATGCAAGAGGTTAAATACGCGAACGCGACGCTTTTTGACGACTGAGACAGGTATTTGCATGAGAGATTTGGGTGAGAAGAAGGAAAGAGACAAGGAAAGTGAATGTGATCCGAGATTTAGAAGGCAGACAGACAAAGTTAAAAAGGGTGGTGATCATGGCGAAAAGGAGAAGCATCCAGCAGAAGGGCAGAGGGCGAGACAAGGGCCACCGCAAGCTGCTGCAACTCAAGAGGTATTGTTTTGTTTGTGATTTGATTACTGCATGTTTCGTGAGTAAGATGGGGGAGAGTAGGTGGGTAGATATGAGAGAGAAAACATGATAACAAGGGTTGCAGGTGAGCTAAGTGTTACAGGGTAGGCAATCAGGGGTTCCAGGTATGTTTATATGTATAAAAACGAAGAAACGAGCAAATTATTGTCGTAGGTGGTTGTTTTTAAGGAAGGTGTATAAAATTGACAGTGACCGGTAGCGGTTAGGGAGAACCGGTATCGGTTATTCAACCGATATCGGTTACGTATAACCGGTACCGGTTACTGGAGAAATTTCCAGAATGTTTGAAAAAGACCCTAACGGATTGAATGGTTGTTTGTTGTTTTGGTGTATGCAGGCAGAGACAGGGTTGAGGATGAATGATAGTGTGCAGTATTGTTATCCGCGAATCCGAGCGGATGTAACACCAGCGGAATGGACATTGATAAATCGTTTGGGGTTAAGTGGAATCCGTTATTATTCACGAATCGCACGTAACCATGGTATGTTACAGGCGCTGATTGAGAGATGGAATCCTGAGACAAATACCTTCTATCTGCCAACAGGTGAAATGACAGTAACATTGGAAGATGTGTTTCGGATTTTGAGACTCCCTATTACAGGAGAACCAGTTTATCAGGCACTACCTAGCGCGGGGCGGGCAGCGATAACAGAAGTGTTTGGTCCATATGCACGAGACTTAACACAGCGAGGTTTGTCATTCACATATGGGGTAATGTATGCAGCACACCCTGAGGAGACAAGGTTAGCAGTGCTTTTATTGATGGCGGTAGGGTATTATGCGTTACCAAGGGCAGAAGGGGGAAGATTTCCAAAGGCATTGATGTGTGTTATTTGGGAGATGATAGAAAGGAATGTGACTTTTGCATGGGCACCTGCATATTTGGCGGAGCTATACAGGGGTTTATGGGCTTGTAGGCGAAATCACAGGATGACACTGGATTGCTCATACTTATTACAACTTTGTTGGGCCTATGAGCACATTGTTTGTGTGCGACAATAGGCCAATCCTTCCGAGTAGGAGAGGCCGGAGTCGAGAGGTTGGGATTGAGGCGATGGGTCGAGAGCAGAGAACAAGAGGCAAGATCTCGGGCGTGACGGTGATATTGAGTATTACGAGGCGAGTATGGGAGAGAGTGACGGTTGCGGATATCTTTGGAGGCCTACGGGAACTATATGGTAACCGAAATCATAGGCGAGGAGTTGAGAGGTGTAGAGCGATTGAGGTGGATCGCGGGGCACGAGCCGGTGAATATGAGAGGATTCCTATAGATCGCGTGCGCGCGACAATTTGGATTTGTGCGGGACATACCACGAGGCTTATAGACCATATATGAGGATCGATGCCGCGGCATTCTCACCACCCCGGCCAACACCTCGAGAAGGGCACGAGGAGATAGCGGCCGATCGCGAGGTAATGGATGCGGGAATGACGAGAGGCCTATAGATTATGGTGGGTAGCGAGAATGCGAGGTGTACGTGAGCGCCACGACACGGCGGTGATTACAGCGAGAGGATCGTCTGCGGCGTTTGGTTCAGCAGCTCCAAACGCGAGTGAATGAGACAAGAGGATTGTTAGTGGTTGCGAAGTCACGGGCGGCGAGACTAGAGGCTGGAGTGCTCCATGCGAGAGGCGTATTCATATGTTACGAGAGAGATTGGCGATCGGTGGCGGCGGTACCAATAGCCGCGGTACCTTTGAGGACAGAGAGGCCCGGCGAGAGGGTCGGCGATCACGATCATCACCTAGTTCGGGATGAGTTGTGATGGTGCAGTATATGTTAGCGAGTATGAGAATAAATAAGGATGCCGACTGCGTGTCGATGATAAAGAAGATGTATTTGTTTAACATCTAAATAAAACTGAATATGTATGTTGATTTGAGTTATGATAATAATAAGATTGTCGGTGTTTTGATTTTCGGTGTTTCGAAAAAGGATAAAGAGAAATGTGATTAAAATAAAAATACACAAAAATATTTATATTCACCACACAAGATAGGTTATGGTAGGGGATGGTCGAGCTAACCTTGGGAGACCCCATGTCTCCGAAGTGCTGCCTACATAGCCCATTGCACAAAGCAAGGAAGGGCCTCAGACCGATGTAGTTCTCCCTTAGGATCAGGGAGGGGTGAATTTAGGCAATTTGGTATGGTTTAGGCAATTTGTCGTTTGGTAAAAAAAAAAAAAAAAAAAAAAAAAAAAATTGATGTTGGTAGGGTAATGGTGTTGGTGCTGGTAGGATAATGTTGTTGGTGTAGGTATAGGTAAAGCAAAGGTTAGCATACCCAAGTAGTAGGGAATAGTGTCCTGATTAAGATCAACACACAATTCTAGATGCGAGGCAAAGCGGAAAGAGTGCTCCGTAGGTGAAAAGAGCTAAACAAACCACACAACGTAGAATGAGCCTGAAGCCCTAAGTGCCGTGTATAGACGAGAAGTCCATAGTTGAAAAGAGTTGTATGATCACAATATATCAGGTGTACGTTACGTCCCTTGAGTTGAAACAAATGGTGAGGTGATGTGGATGATATAGCTGAGGTACAAAGAACTTGTTACAACGAAAGAGAACCTACCCTAAATAGACAAGTCCATGACCCAAAAAGTTCTTTTGCATGAGGCTTTTATTTTACCGAAGATAAGGCGATCGATGCGGGAAGTCTATAAGGGATATTGATTGTATTATTCTTGAGGTCTTCACGAAGCTGATCAATGCGAGAAGCTTTTGATAAAAAGGCGACTGTGTATAAGCTGTCCTTGAGGAACGATCTATTTATAGTAATTGATGATGATTTTAGTGCATAAATGTCCTTGAGGAGCGAATCTATTTATAAGTAGCTTGAAATAGTTTGGCATATAGCATTCCTTGAGAGGAAACAGATCTATTTATAATAGTAGCAGCAATAGTTTGGCATATAAATTTGTCCTTCGAGGGAGTAGTCTATATTTAATTTTAGATAACTAGATGTTCTTTTGGCGTGAAGCATCTAGTTTAGTAGGAAGTTTGACTCAAGAAAATCCCATAAGAATACGGCTTATTTTAATACTTTGAAGTCATGGACTAGACTAAGAAGGGGAAGGCATCGTAAGGGGAGGTGAGGGGTGAGCTTGATTTTATTTCGAGATGTAAGAGACAAGTGTATGTGGTGGTATGTGAGCTCAAGGGACGAGCAGTAGGCGGATAAGAAGTGATATAACCCTAATTTCAACAGTAGAATGGTCGAAGATGCAAGGCATTAAGGGGTTCAGGCTCAGGTTTACCATTAAGCGAAGCTAAACGATAAGTGCCTGATCCATAGGTGTGAGTGATTATATAAGGCCCAATCCAATTGGGAGCAAATTTTCCGCGTTTGCTCTTTTCCAGTTTGGTTACATGTTGATTCTCTTTGAGGACGAGATCACCAACCTTAAAGGTACGCTCATGAAGTCGCTTATCATAAGCACGCTTGATGCGTTTTTGATAGATTTGAAGATGATCAAGAGTCGTAAGGCGGCGTTCGTCAAGAAGCTCCATTGGGCTAACCGCTCTTGGCGGAAATCATCGTTAGTGAGAATATCCGAAGAGATATTCTAAGGAGGGTATTTGTATTTCGAGAGGCAAAACAGCCTCGATACAGTATACCAAAGAAAAGGTGTGGCATTAGTAGAAGTACGAATGCTAGTACGATAAGCCCAAAGGGCAAAGGAATGTGATCGTGCCAATTTCTTCCAGATTCATTGACAACTTTCATGAGGATTTTGGTTAGTGTTTTATTAGAAGACTCGGCTTGCCCATTGGCTTGTGGATAGTAAGGTGATGAGAAACTAAGTTTGATACCAAAGTTGTCACAAAGGTCTCGCAACAACTTGTTTTGAAAGATTTTCCATTATCATTATCGGGCGGTGAGGAACACCAAAACGGCAGATAATGTGGTGGTTAATGAACTCGACAATTTTTCTTTTTGATTGAAATGAGTGGAATAGCCTCCACCCATTTTGTGTAATATTCGGTCGCTGTGAGTATCCAACGGTGACGTTGTGAAGAGGTTGGGTGAATCTCACCAATAAGGTCTAAACCCCATTGTGAGAAAGGCCAAAGATCTCGAGCGATCGGAGCGGGAGGCTAGGAGTATGTTGAAGGTTGGCATGTTCTTTGACACATAACACAACGCTTAACATATTCAAATGCAGATCGTTATTGAGAGTAGGCCAATAATAACCAAGGCGAAGGATTCGTTTGGCCACAGCGAAGCCGCTAAAATGTCCACCACAAATACCGTCATGGACTGTTGGATGGTATGAGTGGCCTCCATGCCGATTAGGCAAGAAGAGGATACCATCAAAGCCACGTTTATAGAGGAGTCCCCCCATGACAACATAACGCGAAACACTTTTAAGAAAAGCACGTTTGCCGTTACTAGTAAGATCAGGTGGGAGGACAGAGATTGTAAGGTAGTCATGAAATTGGTGGTACCAGGTATCCTGTGAATTAGTAGACACAGTATTTATCATACAAACTACCGGGGTTGAATAGGATGGGGCAAAAAGTTGTTGGACCACGACGAATAATTCAGAGTCAGTTGGCGCGGCGGGAATTTGCGAGGCTAAGCAAGCCATAGTATCCACAAATTTGTTAGTGGAGCGGGGAATGGTTTGTATAGAATAGTGGGTAAATAAAGCTAGAAGTGAATCCACATAGTGTTTGTATTTTTGAAGTTCCTCGTTTTTGCATTGGTAGACGCCCATAACTTGATTGACTACCAATTGAGAGTCGCCAAAAATGTTGATAGATTTGATACCTAAGTGTAACGCAACTTGGAGACCTAGAACAAGGGCCTCGTATTCCATTTGTATTATTAGTGCAAGGGAAATCAAGTCGGAATGAAAGAGGCATAGGTTCAGCGTTGAGAGGAATGAGAACAACGCCGGCTCCTCCGCCGTGGCCAGGCATTTAGATCCATCGAAGAAGAGGTCATTGGGTGCGACTCCTCTGTGAGGGAAAGAGTAGCGATGAGTTCGTCGGGAAATGTGAAATTGGTAAATTGTTCCCCGATGCAGAGTGTCCATGAAGTTGGTCTGCGATGGTTTGTCCTTTGATTGATTTCTGGTGGATAAACTCAAGGTCGAGGTCGGCGAGAAGCATGAGCCATCTAGCAATGCGTTGGTTCAGATGAGGTTTGGCGTACATGTAATGGATGGAAGTGCAGTATTGATGATGACGAAAGTCTTGTGATTTAGAAGGTAGTGTCGGAGTTTGGTGGCAACGAATGATAGGGCAAGGCACAATTTTTCTACATGTGTGTACCTAGTCTCATAGTCCACCAAAGTACGACTTATATAATAAACGGCTTGTTCGTGATTCTCAGAGTCACGATGTGCAAGCATGGCTCCTACAGCGTGGTCGGTGGCGGAAAGGTAAAGGTAGAAAGGGCGGTTGTCTTGGGGTGGGATAAGCACGGGTGGCTGCAAGAGATAAGATTTGAGAGCTTCGAAGGCTTGGTGACATTCTTCGCTCCATTGGAATGCAATATCCTTTTTAAGGAGGTGATGGAAAGGTTGACACCGATCCGAGAGTTGGGAGATGAAACGTCGG
This sequence comes from Taxus wallichiana var. yunnanensis, assembly GCA_018340775.1. NCBI lineage: Eukaryota > Viridiplantae > Streptophyta > Pinopsida > Cupressales > Taxaceae > Taxus > Taxus wallichiana. The sequence continues at coordinate 53,535,088 of CM031237.1, forward strand.
ATAGATTGGAGCTTACCTTGTAAACTACGCAATTGTTTGAGATTTTTGGGTGGGGGCATTTCTAGGATAGCTTTGACTTTAGATGGATCGACCTCAATGCCACGCAAAGAGACGATAAAGCCAAGAAGTTTTCCCGAGAGAACACCAAAAACACATTTCTTCGGTTGAAGGCGGACAGAATATTGTAACAGGCGATCAAAAATAATGGTTAAAACATCGAGATGTTCACTACGATGTTTAGACTTGCCGAGAAGATCGTCGACATAGTCTTCAAGGATAGTGTGCATAATGTCATGAAAAATGTAGGTCATAGCCCGCTGATAGGTAGCACCAGCATTCTTAAGGCCAAATGGCATGACACGATAACAAAGGTTCCCCAAGGAGTTATGAAGGCGATGCTTGTGTTGATCGGCGGCAACCAAAATTTGGTTGTATCTGAAAAGCCATCCATGAGAAAAGCATTTCATGACCCGCGATGAGATCAACAAGTTGATCAATACTTGGGAGGAAGTCATCCTTAGGGCAAGCGAGGTTAAGATCCCGGAAATCCGTGCATATCCAAAGTCCCCCGTCGCTTTCGTGGCAGTGCGATGTTGAAATCCATTGAGGATAGTCAATAGGCAAAATGAAGGAAACAGAAAAGGAGTCGTTGGAGTTCCTCTTTGACCAAGAGAGCAATGCGTGGATGCATTTTCTCAATTTGTTTGGTGGTTTGGAATCGGGGTTTAGGGTGATGTTATGGACGGCAATGATGTAGGATCAATTCTGGCATGTCGGCGTAAGAACATGCGAAAGCTTGGTTGCGAGCACGGAGAAAAGGTAGTAAAGGCGGCTTGTTCTGATGTGTTAAGGGATTGTCCAATCTTCACTATGTGAGGATCTTCCTCCGTGTGGATGTTGATTTCTATAGTAGATTCGTTCAGCATAGTTTGGGTTTCAGATGGTAAGGCGCGTTGAATATAAGAATCATCCGCGCCCAGGTAAGTGAGGATGGAGTCGTCATCCTGGCATTCAACAACATTAATCAAAGGCGAATCCTCTTGATCATGTCCGGATACGAAGGGAAGAGAAGATGGGTCCTCATTATCGCGTTGATAAGTGAGAGGACCTATGAAGATAGCATTTATGAAAAAAAAAAGTTAGGAGGGATAGATTCAGGGTCCATCGATTCTGTGGGAGATGATGGCAAAGTGGGTGATGATGGTTCGGTAGGGGCAACGTCTTCCTCTTCCAAGATACAGCTGACAGGAGGTGTCTCTTGTGTAGGTGTTTCGGAAAAACCGAGACCACTGCGATCATTATGTTTGCGTGTGGTCACGGGAATGAGTGTATGTCGGCCTTGTTCGTAAAGGCCAAAACCAAAGCCTTTCCACGCACAGCGAGTCAAGAAGGTGAGGGCGAAACGACGATTTGTCAAGTATTGAAAATCAGATTGGAAGGGAACCACACCAAGAGGAGGTTCAGGGGTAATGGAGGATGCGTCAACACCCCCATACGTTAGGTTAGTGCGGCAATGGGGTGGTCCGTAAGAGATTACCTCCCCCACGCGACGGTCGTAGGTGGGATGCGCATGTAATTGTCCGTACTCCTGCGGGTAGGGGAAAGAACTAACGTTATATAGGCGGTACTCCCCAGCGTGAGGCGATGAAAAACATCTACTAAGGGTCGGAGGTTGGGATGTTAGGCTGCGGGAAGAGAAGTGGTTTGTGTGGCGGTGGTTTCATCGATTGAAGGCGTAGGTGCGGTTGAGGTGGATGGTTGAAATATATTTGAAGAGGATGGTTGGGTTGAATGTATGGGTGTCTTAATTGGTATAAGCACATCGTTTGGGCGGTATAACATATTGCAAGTTTTGAAGGGGGGAGGATCAGCTTTTACAGTGTAGGACTTCCCCTCGTACTCAAATTTTATACATCGATGTAATGTTGAGGGAACGCATCCCATGGCCCGGATCCAGGGCGACCCAATGATATATTATATTGGAACTCTCCTTGAGACATAGAAGAGTTCGGGTAAAGTACGTGGGCCTACGCGAATGTTGAGGATCACGGTGCCTAAGGTAGAAGTAATAGCGTCATTGAATGATCGCAACATGATGGGGTTGGCACACATGCAACTAGAAGGGATGTTCATTTGTTGGAAGGCTTTTGAAGAGATGATGTTTAGGCTAGCGCCCCCGTCAATCATAACCCGACGTACTCGAATGTCTCGGACGTAAGCGGAAATGAAAAGGGCAGGGTCAGGGTCTTCTGCACCAAAGTCGATAATTTCATCTTCCGAGAAACTAACCGCAGCGGCTTGTTGTTTTGAGACAGAAGTGGTGGGGGAGATGGATTGTTTGGTGAGAGAGGCAACGTGATTGGGTGTTAGAATGGAGGCAACGGGCAGGGTTTCGTTGGGTAAAACCTCTATCCCTTGAAGGATCTCAACGAGAGCTTGTCGATGAGATTCAGAAGTCTGAATGAGATCATATAGTGTCATTTTTACGGGCGATTGATGAAGCTGTTTGATCATGGTTCGGTGGGCAACTCCATTAGAGACGGGATAGGCGGGTCCGCGAATAACCACTTTAGGTGGTGGTGTAATCGGGATGGTTGAAGGAGAAAGAGATGCCGCAGGTGTGTTTTCTTTCGCTTTCCCATTGTTTTTCTGTCCTCGAGTAGCGACACTAATCATATTAATCTCGTAGACCTGAGATGAAGAAGATGGTTGGGATAATTCATGGTCTTTAAGAGGTGGGGTTGTAATAATGATCGATCTTGGTGAGGCGGGGACAGATGGTATAGTAGAGGGAATTGACGCTAGAGGTCTCTCCCTTCGTAAGTTGTCTTTCTTAATCTTTCTATCCGGAAGAGGTGACTGGCGAAGGATGGTTTTTAGAGCTTTGCATCCTTCTACATCATGTCCAGGTGTGCGGTGATAGGTGCAGATTTTAGACTCATCATAATCCACAGGTCGGGGCTTAGACGGGTCATAAGGTCTAAGTGGAGGTAGGGAGATGGTCGCATTCTCCACCAACATAGCAAGGATTTTGGCGTAAGATCCTTTGAGTGGGTCAAAATCAGAAGAAGATGAGGGTATTGATTGTGTGGGTTGTGGTAATGTTTGGGCGTGTTTAGTTCGTATGGGTGGTGGTTTAGCCGAGGGTCTTGACACATGTTTTTCACTAAACGTGGTTTCTTGACACGAAGTTACGTTCAAATTGGTTAGATGATGAGGCTACGAGATGGCATGGTAGCGGGAAACAACCACGGAGAAAGGGGAGTGACAGAAAATAAATCCTTTGATGATGGGATTGGTTTAGGGTTGATAGGTGGACCGGATACGCGGGGTAACGATGTTGTGATACCCTTTGATCTCTGTATAGGTGTAGAAGGCGTAGGTCGTTTTGAAGAAAACGAAGGAGGTATGATATATTGATGTAAGGTGGAGGGATGAGGTCCCAATATGGAAGGCGGGTGTGACGATGAGGGTTTTGATTGTGATAGAGGCACGGATTGCGTTCGTCTCCTAGGTGGCGGAACGGATTTATTTTTGGATAGATCGAGTCGCTTAGGCGGGTGTGTTAGATTGGGCATTGGTGAGGTCCCAAGCGTAGGGGAAGATCTGGTTAAGTTGATAGAAGTGGACGGAGAATTTGGTAGAGGTGAGGGGGGTGAAGGCGAGAACAGGGGCATTTTAAGCTTCGTAAGCACTTCGGGTAGATGGTGGAGACATCGAGAATCGGTCATTTGCATTTGAGTAGAAACAGGAGTACTCAAACGTTCCCATAGGGCTGTCTATCTTCTCGTGGAATGACAGATCTCAGTGTAATTTGTAATTTTGGTACGAGAAGAAAAGTGAGTTGTAATTCCAGTCCATTGCGGGTGTGACACGGGGGCGGATGAGGCCTTTGTATCATAGATACTTAGGAGGTCAACCGGTCGTTGAAAAGATTTAGGCGATGAGGACTAATAGGTAGGAGGGCGTGTTCGAGGAGATTTGTCATGTTAAAAGAATGTGGTGATGTTAGTGTAAGAGATTTCTCCTCTAAGGATGTCAAAAGGAGTGGTGAGCCTTCCTCTTTTGTAGCAAGAGTGGTAGAAGGGGACGTTTGGGAAATAGATAAATTAGATAGCATCCGCTCACGATCTTGTAGGGATGTGGTGTAAGAAGACTCATTGATGGGAACGGAAGCTAAGGCGGCTTAACTCTTCTATGAGTAAAGGAACGATTTCACTTTGGCTTGATGGTGGTAAAGGAGGTTCGGGCTCCTGTGTTAATGAAGAGGTCTGATTCAAAATTTTCTCGATAGAGGCTTTTGGTTGAGAATCGAAGACTGCATGGATCTCATGAACACTCTCCTCAGCTAAGATATCTTGGTTCACGTTCTTTCTTTGGACGAGTGATTCGGGAATGGCTTGTTGAAAATTTTCAGATTTCGGTTAGCGAGGGGCGTTAGGATTATCGAGTGTTATATCCCCTGCGTCACCATTTCTGCACTATGTTTTTCAACATCTTGCAGTTTTCATGACTATGTCCTTTTACGCGGTGAAAGTTACAAAAGTCATTTTCTTTGTACCAGGAAGGTATTGCGCGGGTGGAGTCAAACCCGGAGTGAGGTTTAACAGGGGGCAAGGTGATAGCCCCACTTTGAGCAATTTCTCTAGGATGACGCCATAAGTTTCTCCCAAGGAGTGTAATTGGTGGGGTCACTTTGTATTTATAGGTGGTTTTGGTGGAGTATTGGACGGTGATTGGGATTTGACCATCACCGCGTGGGCAGCTCCTTTTGATTTAGAAGAGGTGGACGCGTGAGGAGTGGTGGTATTTGGTTTATTGGTAGAATCGGGAGTTCGGAAAGTGGAGTTCTTGTTGCTGCACCGCAATTTCTCTTCCTCTAAGGCTCGAATTTCTAATTTTCGAGCCATAGTAAAACCTCGTCGAATGTACGGAAAGTTTGAATTTGGAGGGTAGGGGAGATGTGCTTAGCATGCAGGCCGCGTAAAGAGTCGATAAGTTCGGTTTGAGGCAAGGCATACGTAAGTTGGTTGATAAGGCCCGCCATCGTCCAACGAAATCTGCGATAGATTCGCGTCTTGGTGTCGGATGGCATAGAGTCGGTGATAGATACTTTCTTGCAATGTTAATGGAGAAATGATCCAAGAAAGATTGGGCTAGTTGGTTAAAAGAGAAGATTGAGTCTTGGGTTAAAGCAACTGTACCACTCAAGCGAGGCCCGATAAGGACATGGGAAAGGTGCGGAGTAACAAGGCATCATCATGGGCAATCAAATAACAAGCATGTCTAAATGATCTCAAGTGTTGTTGAGGATCCTCTTTACTTGTTAAAACGAGTAAACTTTGCAACTCCCATTGAGGAGGATATGAATGAAGGGGGACAGAAGGGTGAATGGGCTCCCGACAAACTTGCTCGTATGTCAGTGCTACGACTTCCCGAAACGGAAGCCTCCAGGTTTTGCATTTTGTCCATCATTTGCTTGATGAAATCTGTGGTTGGATGAGATGATGGTGCCACAGAATAGGGATGTCCCATATAAGGTGTTGAGGTTACTGGATACGTATATGGGAATGAAAAGGTAGGCGGAGCTTGAGAAGGAAAGCTCGTTTGAATAGGTGGCAGAGAGTAAGTCATGAATGGAGTGGTCTGAAAGAGAGATGAGATAGGGGCAGTTGGTGGTAGCGATACGTGGGGTCCAAGATTAACAAAAGGAAAGCTAATCGGGGTCGTATGAACCTCTGCCGCTGTCGGATTGGGAGACGGGGCTAGTGATGCAGGAAGTAAGGTATTGTTATCAGGAGGAGTAGGAGCTAAATGAGCAGCTATACTAATAGGCATGCCCATAAGGAGCTGACCATCAGGCGTACGGTCAGGGGTATGAGACAAATAGTATTAGACAGTATGGGGGATTAGCATCCGAGAATTTGGCAAAGTCCTTGTCTCCTACAGGAATTTGGGGATCTCACCAGTGTCCGTAGGGTTTCTATAGAATGTGAAGGGGTGATTCGAGCAAAGAAACAAAGCAAGCGTGTGAAACCATGGCTGCGGCTTGCTTCCGAGTGATGACAACCATGACCGAACACACAGAAAGTTTCAATCTATCAAGAACAAAAACAACCTCGAAATGGTGAATTTGGCAAGTTCTTTGGTTTGTCGAGAAATGAGAGAGACGATGAATCGATATCGGTTTACTAACCGCGGTGTTGGTCACGGAAACGACGTCGTCGGTCCCTTAACCGATGCCGGTGTCAAAAATCTAGGATAAGAAGATACAAAGGGGCTGCTAATTTGATTTTTAGCAACGTTGAGTAGTTTTATCAACTTATTGATCACAAAGACAGAGTATGACAGAGAAAAGAATAAAGAAACAAGCAAGATGCACACGCAAATGCAGAGATTAACCTTAGGGTTAATTTTAATTATTGTGGGCTTATGCCTTTAGACGTAGAATGATGTCAGAATCCTAAACAAGAGACTTAGGGGAAATGTCAAGTTGTTTTGGCTTATAAGGTTACCTCAATCGGGCGGAGGAATACCGTAGAAAAAGGGGGATGTTTGAGCTGTTGTGTTAATTGTGAAGTGATTCGGTATGTGTTGTGCAGTGAAACTAAGGTTAATTTCCTGTCAATACCGTGGATATCACCCCCACGTGTACGACCTGTTACTTAATCTATGTTCACTAGAATTGAAAAACAACAGCCAGGAATGCAATGCATGTGTTTTAAAACCCAAATCGAAAGTGATATTCGATGAAGCAAAAGAGATGACTTTTACTAATGCAAGATGCAAAAACAAAGCAAGTTCTTTTACCGTAATAATAAAAATACCCCCTGTGAATATCTCTAGAAGAAGAAAACAGCAAGTATGCTCCCTATAATAAAAGCAAGCAAGAAATAAAGAAAAAACCCAAAATGGGTCCCACCTTAAGCGTGCCAAAATGTTTCACTCGGAAATGCTTCGTTCCTTATAGAAGCAGATAAGGTTAGGGTTAGGAGGAATACACAGAATGTCGAGATGATGTGCACGTACCGTAGAGAAAGATCAGTGATCGATGAAGAACTCCTTTTGTCTTGGAAGGACTACTGCAAAAATAAGAACACAAGACCACAAGATTTTGATTAGATAATAAATGAGGGAATCGCACTTGGGCCAGGAAGTATAAAACTTCCTTTCGAAGGTGGTCAGTTCCCTGCCGATATGAATTAACACAAAATACTTGTAAAATATCAATCAAATTGCTTGGCTTTGAACTGGTAGGGGAAAGGCTGTTTTCTGGTTTTGATCAAAGGAACCGATGCTTAGGTTACCTATAACCGATGGCGGTTACTGATAACCGATACCGGTGGGTTCTAGGATCTTCTGGGCTGGTTGTGGAGTTTGTAATGGCTGATTTTTGGATGGTATTGGGAAATGGGATGGTTAGAAGCTAAGGAATGATAGTTAGAGGCAATGGTACGTTGGATAATGGATTCAGGAACGGATTTGGGAGGACTGTAATTCCAAAAGCATAAGAAATGTTATAATGGAGGACATGCAAGATGTAACTTACTGGTTTTTGACGAAGATGCCAGTTGATCTCCTTGGCTGCCAACTCTTCTGGTTTCTTCACTCGTCTCTGCTTGGTCAAGTGAAGTTCTGGACTCTGCTAATCGCTTTGGACTCTCCTTTGATTCAAAAATCCTTCGACTGATCTCCAAAATGAAATTCCGATCCGTTGTTTTGGTTTGGGAAGCCCATTTACAGGGAACCGATGGCGGTTGCGTAACCGACGGCGGTCGAGTAGGAACCGGCATCGGTTAGGAAAAAGTAGGCTATTTTTAGTAAAATAGCCCACCTTCCCTGCTTTTCTCCCGAGGGATCAGTTGCGGGCTTGGTCAAGTGGCTAGAAGGTCGGCTTTGGGTGCGAGTAAGGAGGCATTAGTTATGGATGTGAGTCTAGACCAAGTCATGGGTCCTAATTAGGTTAGTTTAGGGTTAGGGCTAGGTCATGGTGAGGTGGCCAAGTGAGGTGGTAGGTAAGGTGATGTGGATTTATCAATTACAAGGTAATTAATAAATAATTGTGTAAAGTTTAGGTAATGAGGTTAGGTTGTGAAATGGGATGCGGGTCACAAAGGGGTCGTGAGACACGAATTTGGTGTCTACAACTCTTTTTGTGAATGCGTGAGCATATTTTTTTCCCACTCTCCATATTTTTTCATGCATTTCTACCCTTGGGCATATACACAACTATCAAACTAGCTCCTACATGCACCCCTTACCCCTGTGTGCCTATAAATCCTTACTGAAATGGAACAACAAATCAAAATGATTAGTGAACATCTAAAGGAGGCTGCTAATAGGCAAAAGAGTTATGCAAACTTAAAGCGGGTTGTGAGGAATTATAAACTGGGAGATAAGGTCTTTCTTCGGGTGAAGCCGAAAAAGAGCTCTATAACTTTTGGCAAGGCTACCAAGTTGTCACCACAATACATGGGACCTTTTGAAATTGTTGAAATAATCAACCCTGTAGCTTATCATCTAGCATTACCTCCTTCTTTGTCTCAAATGCATGATGTTTTTCATATTTCTTTGCTTAAGAAATACGTGACGTTTATCACATGTGCTGAATTGAATTCCTCAGAGGTCCAAGACCCAAGAATGATCATGGTTAAGCCCATTCGAGTGCTGGGAACTCACTAGTTGTACTTAAGAAATTGCGAAGTGAACCAATGTAAGGTCTAGTGGGACCAATTCAGCAAAGAAAGTGCAACTTGGGAAAATCTTGAAGAAATGAGATCTACTTTTCCACATTTGTTTGATCAAATTTGAAATTCAAAAAACTGATAATTCTACCAAATTTAGACAATTATTAGTCTATTGTACAGTTGTCTTAAAACACTATTTTTAAGAGTGAATCTGTTTTTGGTATGAACTTATAAATGGAAGGACAATAACTGAACTTTGTCCTAGGAACTCCTTGATTTGGTTAATCTGATCATCGGGACGATGATTCTTTAAGGAGGGAGGAATGTAATGCCCTGATTTTTGTAAGTTATCATGGTGATTACTTTCTTGATGTTGTAACTACTGAAATGAAGGAAAACATGTTAAGATATATATTTTGATCTTAAGGGAATGTGTTGCTAATCTAGATTCTTGCATACTGTAATTTATTTACATGGGACAACAGTTATTATTGCTTGTATGTTTGCTGATGTGACGAAAAATTGTCGTATGCTTGCTAAACTCTATTCGCTGATTGACAGCACACCTTGAATCAATTCCATTGATCCAAAGTATGCTCTAGCCTTCTTGTGATCACTTTGACGATTTACTCTTGAATCGAACTGAAGGTTGATAGAAATGTGCAAAGACACCGATTTCGGTATGAACAGCTGGCACATAGATGCCGACGACAAAGGTTCGATTCTCGAACCATGCACTATCGTAACATGAGACCTCGTAAGGTGAGAAATGCCTGGATGCAGGTGGCTCAGGCATGTGAAACGAAGGACAAAACGTCCTGCACAACATTGGATTGGATGTCAGTCGGGAAGACTTGACTGGAAGTTGATTAATTAGTGTTAGGTGTTAGAGGGAATTAGATCCTAATCTAATCCTAAGTTCTACCTTACATCCTAAACTACTATCCTTAGTGGATTTTTAAATTGTATAAATGATGAAAATAGACCTAAGTTCTATTAACCTAAAGACTATGCTATGACCTAGGTCGAACACTATTATGAATCCTAAACTAATCCTAACCTAGAAGGGGACGCACAGACCCATGGGAAAGGATAAGGATGAAAGGGAATTAAATGGCAATTAATGTGAGTCCTTACATGGATAGCGCCAAGTTTGGCGGGAACAGGAAAAAGGTGGAGGTATCTAGTTGGTCATGGAACTAAACTTGGTTTTCATGCAAAATTTGAATTTGGTGGTTCGCCAACCCAAGTCGGCGGTGGCGTGAGAAAATAGGGAAAAGGCAGAGCCTTTAATGCATTTAATTTTTTTGGTCTTCATGACCAGTCCGCCTTGGAAAGAGTTTGGAGGAATTTTTGTTGGTCATTTGTGTTTGCTCAGGTTTTTGGAAAGTTGCTCTGCATTTGGTTTTTGCTTGGTTCAGTCGAACCAGTTGTGTTTGGGTTCTGTCACTGTTTCTTTGGAATTTGAAGGCTATTTGCTGAGCCTGAAGAGGAAGGGATTGTTGGGAAGCTCGTTGTTGTCACCGTGGAAGGAAACACCTTCTGTAAACGCGGTTTTCTTCGAGTTTCGAGGAAAAAATTTCAGGCATGTTAAAACAACCCTGCTCTATTTAAGCGTCTCATTAAAACAACCCTGCTCTTCTTCTTCTGAATGGTTTTTCAGTTTATTTGATTTTGCTGTCATTGTGGAAATGAAATGGGTGAAATCATTTTCTTGTTGTTGTGATTTGATCTGTATTTGCATGAATTTGAGTTGGAAATATGAACTTGCTATGCTGGTTTGTTTGACAGTATTGAGGATTTTCTTTATTGAAGTTATAAGGAAATTATGTTTACGAATACTCAGCTATGCGTAAATCATTTTGAGATGTTTTTGATAAGAATTCAATGCGGGTAATTCTTTTTGAATGATTTTATGGAGTGAAATATCTACAGGCTGTGCAAGTTGTTTGATGTTGTTTCTATACTAAAATTTTTAAAAGGAAATAAGATCCTTTTCCTTCTGCTATTTTGGATTTTGATGGAAATAGCATTTGGGTTTTATTTGAGCATATGAACTCGATTTGAAGGAAGTAATGTTAATATTTTTATTGCTGTGCCTTTTTCTTGTATAATAAATGAACGAATAACGTTTTGGGTATTCATGAAAGTAGGAGAAGTTAACTGTTTATCTTCTGAACTTATAAATGATTATATTCTTTCCTTGCTGTGATGGAAAGTTGATTTTATAGTGTTCTATGGATGCGGTTGATCTTCTAACTCAAACTATTTTCGTGAATACGACTTGGCTTGGGATTTCTGTGCAAGTAAATGGAAAAATATGGAAATTTGGTTTGTTGTTTGAGTCTGTCCTGACTGTACCAAGCTTATGTATCTAATACCCTATGTGGGTTTGCCTTGATAGAGGTATTGATATATGAATATTGTATTTTGAGTTCTGTACCTCATTAGGAAAAAGGAGAATGTTGTTTTTGGATTTAATGGTTGATTGAGATAGAACTCGAATTGGATATTCATTTTTGTGGTATATTGAATTGAAACTGTATAGGCTATGTGAGTTTTCTTTTCAATGTTGAACGATTGTTCAGTTATCATTATGAGTTGAGCTGTCATGCTAAGATAAACACGATTTGGGTGTTTTTATTACATTTTGAAGAAAATGATTGTTTCTTACTGAAATTATAGGGAAATGAATTCTTCTTCTTTCTGCTATTTTCGATTTGATAGAAACAGTAATTGGGTTTAATGAACTTTATAAGTTCAGCTTGATAGAGATGACAGTGGCATTTAGATGGTTTCTGAGTGCTGTGTTTTTCTGTACGAACGGAATATTGAAATGTTTCGTATGATTCTGATTTTGCACAGTCATTTGAAAAGAAATGAAATCGACTTTGAGTAGTTCTTGTAGAGTTTGAAGAAAATGGTTGTTTTCTTATTGATATAATTAAAGGAATGAACTCTTCTCTTTCTTGATTGAGTTACGAAATAGAAATAGTAGAGCTTTATATGACAATATGAATTGGTCTTGCTTTGTAGGTAACAACAATGTGCAAATTGTTATTATGAATCGTATGCGTTATGAAGGTCATGTGAATAAGTGATTACGTGATTGTATAACTGTTTATTTGGTTAAAAATATAGTGAAAGAAGTATGGAATCTTCTAGTACAGCAAGTACATAGTATGCATCTTTATACTGCTTGTTCTATGATGAATACGATGTTTTACTAACCTAGTTTTTGGTATTCGTATGAGCCTAATTTAAATGAAGTATTGATAAGGATGATAAATTCATCCTTGTTTTCGTTTAAAGCTGATTATGAATGAAATTATTCTTGTTGCTGGAAAGTGAATTCCGAATGGATTTTGTAAGTTTCACTCTGAACTGTTATCTTGATTTGTGTCTCGTTTGGATTCAATTTTTCGATAGGTCATGAGGAAAGAATAGGAAAGTGGATGGATAACTTGGAAAAATGATCTTTTCTTCTCTCTTATAGTTGGAAATGTAATCGTTTATGAACGAATTTTATATTGCTTGGGTATAAGCAACTATAATTATTGTTGTTTGCTTTCTTATGCATGCTTGATTGCTTGGAATCAAATGAGATGCATGAACCGAAAGGAAAGTAATTGGTTTACATTTCGATTAGTTTTTACCCTTTGCATTTTTACTAATGAAAGGAATGGAAAGGATAACAGTTATGTTATAACAGCAGTATGTTACTTGTATTCCTAGTTCTTACAAATGTTGTAATCTGGAACTTTTGAAGGAAATTGCTTCTTGTATGGTTATGTGGGAAATAGGACAGCAATTCTTTGGCTGATTGGGATAGTATTTGAATGGTTCAGTTTTTATGCTGTCCATTCTTTTAATGGTTAATTCGTATTGATGTTCATACTTGTCATTTCATAAAAGTAGGGTTCTTTTATTGAGATAGTTAATTAGAAGCACCTCATTTTAATGACAATTGCTTAATATGCTCAGTTCATTGAACTGACCCGTGCAAGTAATTTTGCAGATGGAATTTGATTAGAACGAAGACATGGCTATTTTCTGATGCTTCTTTTGATTGTTTGAAGATGAATTGTATTTGTTAGTTATTATTCCTCTATGAGGAATTGTGAAAAGAAGAAAGTACATTCTTCTATCTATGAGTTGTAATGATGTTTTATATAAACAAAGTCCAGTCAGTTGGATTGGCGATGTATGGAATGTGAAATGGATTGATGAATACAAATACAAGTGTGGTATTCTAATGACTATATCAGTTTGATATTGTTGATTAAATTGGAAATATAATGTTATTTCTTGATTTGGAATTATTTAATTGTCCTTGGATGGACTTAAAAAGGAATTGATATCTATTCTTACCTAAATGCAACTTTTAAGTTGAAATGTGCAATTAGTTCATACTTTGGGTTAAGATGAATTTTTAATTGAAATTAAAAGGATTAGGAAGAATATGATTCCATAACTGATAGGTATTCAGGATTAGCTTGGAAGCTAATGAATATCAATTAACTTAGGAGCAGCCGAACTTCATTTTCAGACTCCGTTAATAGCGTCGTATGTTAAATTCAGAAAGAAAGGATATGGGATAAATATATCCATGGCTAATGGACCTTAACTATGTAAGGTTAAGGAGAATAAATGAATACATTTATTAGGAATTAGACCTCGTTTAAATGACGTCTAATAAGCTGGAATTCTGAATTTAGTTATAGTTGTGAAAAACTTGGTTAAGTTTAATAGGTTAAACTTATCACGTCCGTCGGTAACGGGCTGCTTAATCCAATGATTAAGAAGAGAACCAAGTAGAGAAAATGCAACCCTTCGGTACGAAGGAGAAGATGCATAGCAAGCTAGAAGACGGATTTAGTCTCTCTTAGCTACATACAACTGTAACGGGAACGAGGATAAAGGATCAACATGGTTGCTGAAAGTTGATCTTAAATATTAAGATCATATCCAAATCACTTGAGTAGGATGTGTACTCTCGATGAGAGGATTCCGTAGGACATTGACATATGCTAGCTACAGCACGGTGTCTTCATGAAGATGGGGTCTTCATGACGACACAATGTTATAGCTGACATATTACAATGCCCTCCCGAATTAAATCATCAAGAATACATAGGCTGAATGTGAAGTTCTTGGCTGGGGATAGGAGTATGATCACGTATACGGAGTGACTCTAGAGGACTAAAGATAACTAGACACACGAGTCATGGGGAATGACACCGTATGTCTGCGTATCTTTAGTTACCATGAGTGCCTTCCTATATTTGTTCATATTGCTGGTTGGAAATTGGAAGTTAGAATTTGACCTTAAATTGAAAGGACTGGTAGGAACCAGGAAAGACCATTCTAGATAACAGGTGAAGTGAGGTGAAGGACGTATTCCATTGGTGTGTATCACATCCAGGAATATGATCATGCAAAGCATGTGAAAATCTTTGGCCAAAGTATCGCAAGTGCTGGTTGCGTTGTCCTAATCACTTAATTTAAGATGTAGGATGTCAGATGAATATCAGTAACAAATATTCAGATAGGATACTTAAATGTATCACTTTGATAACCGGAAACGGTTAAGAGAACTTGTATATATATTATACTATGCATGAATGAACATGAAGGATCGGTAGTTGCCGAGTCATGAAATGAGAGATCGTTGAAACTCCGAGCCATGAAAATGGGAGATCGGCAGCTTCTTGAGTCATTTACAAGAAAGATATAGAACTCACAGTTATAAGATTGAATGGCATCAATGTGTGTTCCATATTGCAAATATGTGAACAGAAAACATTAGTTTTAAAAGGAAATTGTGTGTTCCAAACTGTATTGTTTGGGCAGAGAATAATTATTAAAACTTGAATGTGTGTTTGAATTATATAATTCATAACAAAGAACGTTTTATAAAAAAAAATTCCCTTGTTCTAGTATCTTAAAATGGGGATGTTACATCTTGGTATCAGAGTTGAAGGTTGCAGCTCTTGGACCTAATGAGTCCACGATATTAATAAGGTTTACATTTTCTTATTGAACAAAAAATGGTCAGAACAAGAGGGAATGCTACGAATAACCCGTTACAGGGTGGAGAAGCAGCTACTACTCAAAAGCTGGATGAAATCCTTGCTGCCCTACTTGATACGAGAGATCGTTTGATTGTTCTGGAACAGCAGTCAATGGGAAATGAAGAGGAGGAAGATGAAGCTGAAATAAATGATCAGCCGCCTCCTATGGACAACATCAATGGAGGGAATCCGGGTGTTGATAATAATAATGTAATTGCTCCTAATCCCCCTAAAAATAAAAGGGCAAGATTAGCAGTTGAACTTACAAATGATATAAAGAGAATAAGTCCTCCAAAGTTTGATGGAACAACCCTTGGGGACGGAGCTGAGAATTGGCTCAGTGAAATGGAGAAATACTTTGCAATAAGAAACTTCTCCAAAGAGACCAAAGCGATATGGGGAGCATATCACTTTCTCCCAAGCATCATCATGGTGGGACAACCGTAAGGTTGAGTTGAACATTGTCAAATTAGACATAACATGGGATCAATTTAAGGGTTATTTTAGGGAACGATGGCTACCTCAACTCTATTTTGATAGGAAACTGACCGAATTTCAGAAGCCGGTTGCAAGAAAGGTCGGTGACGAATCATGGGAAGGGTTTACTAAACTCCTTAAGTATGTGCCATAGCATTGATACCAGTAGATGAGAAGTTCGAATATGGAAATTCATAATGGGACCGAATCCCATCATTGGTGGCGAAGTGGATGTCCACGGCCCAACCACCATGGATGGAGTTGTCGAAAAGGTAATCAAACAGGAGCAGAAATTGAGAGCAATATCTGCTCATAGGGAAGAGATAAGGAAGAAGATTCCCAATTCTTCTTCATCTCTTGCACCAAAAAGGGACCTTGGAAAAGGTTTGGTGTGAAAAACAAAATTGTTGTAGATAACAACAAGAAATATGTGATGAAACAGGACCAGTAAATAGCGTACGAAACTACTTCACAAAAGTTAGTGGCAATGGACAGAAGTCTTATGGGAGCAAGAATGATAACTTCAAAGCTGGTAACAAATTTGAGCCTAGAAAAGGGCCAGTTAGAGGATGCTTCAACTATGGAAAGGAACACTATGCGAATCATTGTCCTCTGAAGAAGGATGATCGTGGTCAACAGCATAGGATACACGCTGCAGTGGCTAACAGACAAGTTGAAAAGCAAGTTACGCCTATAGAAGTTCCTGGGTAAGTTATTCGGTACACCTGTAGTCATACTTTTTGATCTTTGGAGCTCTTTTGAATGCTTTATTTCTGTTAAACTTGCAATGAAATTAAAAAGAAAGGCTGAACGAATGGATAAAACATGGACAGTGCATTATGGGAATAATGTTGTCCATACAGTCGAAATGTGCCTTTTTGGGGCAATTCTTGACTTGCCTAGTTTCTCCACCGAAGTTGACTTGTATGTCACTCCTCTAGGATCATATGATATCATTATTGGAGTTAACTGGTTGGCTTAACATAAGGCAAAGGTTGACTGTTATGAAAAACAAATTTGTTGTTTTGATGACCTGCAGAAAGCAGAGTCATTCAAGTGTAAAATGTGAAGTTGTAGTTAGAAACCGACTATGCAAAGTAAAAAGGCTAAAAATAGAGGCTGCACTTTGTATGTAGTAAAAATGACAGAAAAATGCTAAGGAAGATAATGATTTCATGGAAAGATATCCATTGTCAAGGGGTTTCAGTGATGTGTTTCCGGAGGAATTTCTAGGTCTCCCACCCAAACGTGAGTTTGACTTTGCAATAGAAATCAAACCGGGAACTGAACCCATATCTAAGGCACCTTATAGAATGACCACCATCGAGTTGGTAGAGCTAAAGGCTCGATTCTGATAACTTTTGACTAAGGGGCCGATAAGACCGAGCGTCTCACCTTGGGGAGTGCCGGTAATTTTGTAAAGAAAAAGGATGGCACATTGAGGATGTGCATTGATTACAAAATGCTGAAAAAGGCAACTATTAAAAATCGATACCCACTTCCTAGGATTGATGATCTGTTCGATCAATCGATGCGAGGAGCATCAGTCTATTCAAAAATAGATCTTAAATCTAGGTATCATCAGTGAGAATAAAGGAAGAAGATATTAATAAAACAGACTTTTAGAACAAGGTACGAGCATTATGAGTTCACGGTGTTACCTTTTGGGTTGACTAATGCACTGTCACCTTCATGAATCGATGAACAATATTTTTCAAGAATACTTAGAAAAGTTTGTGCTTGTATTCTTAGACGACATTCTTATATACTCTAAAAATGTCAAAGAGCACCAAGAACATCTAAGGTTAGTGCTGGAAATTTTAAGAAAGAGGAAGTTGTATGGTAAAATATCCAAATGTTCCTTTTATGATGCAGAGGTGCATTATTTGGGACACGTTATAAGCAAGAATGGAATAGCTATTTACCCTATTAAGACCACGGCTATAACGAGTGGCCTTCGCCTAGAACGTGCACGAAGTGAGGAGTTTCATGGGCTTGGATGGATATTATCGAAATTTCGTTAAGGACTTTTCAAAATTGCTGCCCCAATCACTTGCTACAAAAGAAGGATAAGAAATTTATGTCAGACAGACAAATGTGAATCTGCTTTAAAAATTTAAAGGAACAATTATCTACAACACCTATTTTGATTGTACACGATCCAAATGGAAATTTTATGGTTGTAACGGATGCCTCGGAGAAGGCCTTGGAGGTATTCTGCATGCTGAGAATTACCATGTCATAGCTTATGAAAGCGAAAGCTTAAGTTACATGAACAAATTATGCTCCACACAATCCGAGCTCACCGCCATTGTTCATGCACTTCAAATGTGGAGGCATTACCTTTTAGGCAAGCCTTTTGAGTTAAAAGCAGAGACCATCCGGGGCTGAAGTATATTTTCACTCACCCAAATCGAATGCAAGGCGTGCGAAGATGGTTAGAATTTCTGTCTCGATATGATTTTGATATAAGATACATCAAGGGCAAGGAAAATAGAGTAGCGGATGCTCGAGTCAAAGGAAGCATATCTCTACTCTTATAACGTTAAGATCTCAATTTAAGGATGAGGTGAAAGATGCCTTGGAATCAGATCCTTATTTCCAGCAAGTCAAAACAGCACTTGTTGCAGACCCGAAGGATGTCAGGTATAAAGGATTTTGTTTTGACAATGAAGGAATTCTGAGGTTTGAAAACAGGTATATATACCTTTGGCAAATGACTTAAGAGGAAATTGTTAACTCGAATTTCATAATTCACCTTTTACGGACACCACGGCATTACAAAAATGCTTACTTGATCTTAAGAAGCAATACTTCGGAAGGAATGAAAAAGGATGTGGTGGAATTTGTAACACTCTGCTTGGAATGTCAGGGTGTTAAGGTGAAACATATGCATCCCGCTGGATTATTGTATCCCCACAGTATTCCGTAGTATAAATGGCAAGTGATAACGATGGATTTCATTCAAGGATTGCCTATGTCAAGAAATAAGCATGACATTATCCTGGTTGTAGTCGACAAATTGACCAAAGTGGCACACTTCATTGCTGGTAATTTGAAAGACGATGCACCAGTGTTAGCAAGAAGATTTGTACATGAAATCTTCAGATTGCATGGAATACTGGAATTAATCATATCAGACAGAGATCCGAGGATGACATCAAGGTTTTGGAAAATGCTTAATGTGGCCTTGGGAACTAAATTAAACTTCAGTTCTGCATATCATCCGGAGACGGATGGACAGACTGAGAGAGTCAATCAGGTTTTAGAGGACATGTTAAGGATGTATTACATGGACCAGCAGTATAAATGGGAGGAATACCTTCCACTGGTAGAATTTTCTTATAATAATACATATCATGCCTCTTTAAAAATGACGCCCTTTGAAGCATTGTATGGAAGAAAATGCAGAACCCCTGTCACCGTGGAAAACGTTGAGGATAGAGAGGTAATTGGGCCGAGAAATCCTTACGAAATGGAACAACAAATCAAAATGATTAGTGAACATCTAAAGGAGGTGGATAGGCAAAAAGAGTTATGTAGACTTAAAGCGGGTTGATAGGAATTATAAGCAGGGAGAGAAGGTATTTCTTCGGGTGAATCCGAAAAAGAACTCTATAACTTTTGGCAAGGCTGCCAAGTTGTCGCCATGATACATGGGACCTTTTGAAATTGTTGAAATAATCAACCACAGCAGCTTATCGTCTAGCATTACCTCCCGCTTTGTCTCAAATGCATGATGTTTTTCATATTTCTTTGCTTAAGAAATACGTGATGATTTATCACATGTGCTAAATTGGAATTCCTTGCAGGTCCAAGACCCAAGAATAATCGTGGTTAAACCCATTCGAGTCTTTGGAACTGCTTGATTGTACTTAAGAAATTGCGAAGTGAACCAATGTAAGGTCCAGTGGGACCAGTTCAGCGAAGAAAGTGCAACTTGGGAAAATCTCGAAGAAATGAGATCTACTTTTCCACATTTGTTTGATCAAATTTGAAATTCAAAAAACTGATAATTCTACCAAATTTAGACAATTATTAGTCTATTGTACAGTTGTCTTAAAACACTATTTTTAAGAGTGAATCTATTTTTGGTATGAACTTATAAATGGAAGGACAATAACTGAACTTTGTCAGAGAACTCCTTGATTTAGTTAATCGATCATCGGGACGATGATTCTTTAAGGAGGGAGGAATGTAACATACCCGATTTTTGAAAGTTATCATGGTGATTACTTTCTTGATGTTGTAATTGCTGAAATGAAGGTAAACATGTTAAGATATATATTTTGATCTTAAGGGAATGTGTTTCTAATGGATTCTTGCATCTTGTAATTTATTTGCATGGGACAGCAGTTATTGTTGCTTGTATGTTTGCTTGATGTGACGACAAATTTTCGTATGCTTTGAACTCTATTCCTCGATTGACAAAGACACACCTTGAATCAATTCCATTGATCCAAAGTATGCTATGGCCTTCTTGTGATCGCTTTGACGATTTACTCTTGAATCAAACTGAAGGTTGATAGAAATGTGCAACACACGATTTCGGTATGAGCAGTGCACGTAGATGCCAACGACAAAGGTTTGATTCTCGAACCATGCACTGTCGTAACGTGAGACCTCGTAAGGCGAGAAATTCCTGGATGCGGGTGCCTCAGGAATGTGAAACGAAGGAAAAAACGTCTTGCACAACATTGGATTGGATGTCAGTCAGGAAGACTTGACTGGAAGTTGATTAATTAGTGTTAGGTGTTAGAGGGGAAATTAGATCCTAATCTAATCCTAAGTTCTACCTTACATCCTAAACTACTATCCTTAGTGGATTTTTAAATTGTATAAATGATGAAAATAGACCTAAGTTCTATTAACCTAAAGACTAGGCGATGACCTAGGTGAACACTATTATGAATCCTAAACTAATCCTAACCTAGAAGGGGATGCATAGACCCATGGGAAAGGATAAGGATGAAAGGGAATTAAATGGAAATTAATGTGAGTCCTTGCGTGGATAGCGCCAAGTTTGGTGGGAATAGGAAAAAGGTGGAGGTATCTAGTTGGTCATGGAACTAAACTTGGTTTGCATGCAAAATTTGAATTTCGTGGTTCGCCAACCCAAGTCGGCAATGGCATGAGAAAATAGGGAAAAGGCGAGCCTTTAATGCATTTAATTTTTTTTGGTCTTTATGACCAGTCCGCCTTGGAAAGAGTTTGGAGGAATTTTTGTTGGTCATTTTTGTTTGCTCGGGTTTTTGGAAAGTTGCTCTGCATTTGGTTTTTGCTTGGTTGATCGAACCCGGTTGTGTTTTTAGGTTCTCACACTTTGTTTCTTTGGAATTTGAAGGCTATTTTCTGAGCCTGAAGAGGAAGGGATTGTTGGGAATCTTGTTGTTGTCGCCGTGGAAGGAAACACCTTCAGAAGCGTGGTTTTCTTCGAGTTTCGAGGAAAAGTTTGCAGGCATGTTAAGCCCTTCTCTTTAAAACACTTGCTTTATTTAAGCGTCTCATTAAAACAACCCTGCTCTTCTTCTTCTGAACGGGTTTTGGGTTTATTCGATTTTACTGTCATTGTGGAAATGAAATGGGTGAAATCGTTTTCTTGCTGTTGTGATTTGATCTGTCTTTGCATGAATTTGAGTTGGAAATACGAACTTCTGTGCTGGTTTGTTTGACAGTATTGAGGATTTTCTTTACTGAAATTATAAGGAAAATTATACTTATGAATACTCAGCTGTGCGTAAATCATTTTGAGATGTTTGTTGATAAGAATTCGAACTGGGTAATTCTTTTTAAATGATTTTATGGAGTGAAATCTCTACAGGCTGTGCGAAGTTGTTTGATGTTGTTTCTATACTGAAATTTTTAAAAGGAAATAAGATCCTTTTCCTTCTGCTGTTTTGGATTTTGATGGAAATAGCATTTGGGTTTTATTTGAGCATATGAACTCGATTTGAAGGAAGTAATGGTAATATTTTTATTGTTGTTCCTTTTTCTTGCATAAGAAATGAACGAATAACGTTTTGGGTATTCGTGAAAGTAGGAGAAGTTAACTGTTTTTCTTCTGAACTTATAAATGATTATATTCTTTCCTTGCTGTGATGGAAAGTTGATTTTATAGTGTTCTATGGATGTGGTTGATCTTCTAACTCAAATTGTTTTCGTGAATACGAATTGGCTTGGGATTTCTGTGCAAGTAAATGGAAAAATATGGAAATTTGGTTTGTTGTTTGAGTCTGTCCTGACTGTACCAAGCTTATGTATCTAATACCCTATGCGGGTTTGCCTTGATAGAGGTATTGATATATGAATATTGTATTTTGAGTTATGTACCTCATTAGGAAAAAGGAGAATGTTGTTTTTGGATTTAATGGTTGATCGAGATAGAACTCGAATTGGATATTCATTGTTTGTGGTATATTGAATTGAAACTGTACAGGCTATGTGAGTTTGCTTTTCAATGTTGAACGATTGTTCTGTTATCATTATGAGTTGAGCTGTCATGCTAAGATAAACACGATTTGGGTGTTTTTATCACATTTTGAAAAAAATGATCGTTTCTTACTTAAATTATAGGGAAATGAATTCTTCTTCTTTACTGCTTATTTTCGATTTGATAGAAACAAGATGGTGGGTTTAATGAACTTTATAAGTTCAGCTTGATAGAGATGACAGTGGCATTTAGATGGTTTCCTGAGTGCTGTGTTTTTCTGTACGAACGGAATATTGAAATGTTTCGTATGATTCTGATTTTGCACAGTCATTTAAAAAGAAATGAAATCGACCTGAGTAATTCTTGTTGAGTTTGAAGAAAATGGTTGTTTTCTTATTGAAATAGTTAAAGGAATGAACTCTTCTCTTTTGCTGATTGAGTTAAAATAGCAATAGTAGAGCTTTATTGTGCAATATGAATTGGTCTTCTTTGTAGTAACAACAATGAGCAAATTGTTATTATAATCAGTATGTATGCGTTCATGAAGGTCATGTGAATAAGTGATTACGTGATTGTATAACTGTTTATTTGGTTAAAAATAAAGTGAAAGAAGTGTGGAATCTTCTAAAATGTAGAAAGTACATAGTATGCATCTTTATATTTCTTGTTCTATGATAATATGATGTTTTACTAACTTTGTTTTTGGTATTCGTATGAGCCTAATTTAAATGAAGTATTGATAAGGATGATAAATTCATCATTGTTTTTGTTTAAAGCTGATTATGAATGAAATTATTCTTGCTGCGGGAAAGTGAATTCCGAATGGATTTTGTAAGTTTCACTCTGAACTATTATCTTGATTTGTGTCTCGTTTGGATTCAATTTTTCAGACAGTCATGAGGAAAGAATAGGAAAGTGGATGGATAACTTGGAAAAATGATCTTTTCTTCTCTCATACAGTTGGAAATCTGTGTCGTTTATGAACGAATTTTATATTGCTTGGGTATAAGCAACTATAATTATTGCTGTTTGCTTTCTTGTGCGTACTTGATTGCTTGGAATCAAATGAGATGCATGAACTGAAAGGAAAGTAATTGGTTTACATTTCAGTTAGTTTTTACCCTTTGCATTTATTACTAATGAAAGGAATGGAAAGGATAACAGTTATGTTATAACAGCAGTATGTTACTTATATTCCTAGTTCTTACAAATGTTGTAACTGGAACTTTTGAAGGAAATTGCTTCTTGTATGGTTATGTGGGAAATAGGACAACAATTCTTTGGCTGATTGGGATAGTATTTGAATGGTTCGGTTTTTATCTTTGTCCATTCTTTTAATGGTTAATTATCGTATTGATGTTCATACTTTGTCATTTCATAAAAGTAGGGTTCTTTTATTGAGATAGTTAATTAGAAGCACCTCATTTTAATGACAATTGCTTAATATGCTCGATTCATTGAGCCCGACCCGTGCAAGTAATTTTGCAGATGGAACTTGATTAGAAGCGAAGACATGGTTGTTTTTACGATCTTTGCTTTTGATTATCGAAGATGAATTGTATTTGTTAGTTATTATTCCTCTACGAGGAATTGTGAAAAGAAGAAAGTACGTTCTTATCTATGAGTTGTAATAATGTTTTATATAAAAAAGTCCAGTTAGTTGGATTGGCGGATGTATGGAATGTGAAATGGATTGATGAATACAAATACAAGTGTGGTATTTTAATGACTATATCAGTTTGATATTGTTGATTAAATTGGAAATATAATGTTATTTCTTGATTTGGAATTATTTAATTGTCCTTGGATGGACTTAAAAAGGAATTGATATCTATTCTTACCTAAATGCAACTTTTAAGTTGAAATGTGCAATTAGTTCATACTTTGGGTTAAGATGAATTTTTAATTGACATTAAAAGGATTAGGAAGAATATGATTCCATAACTGATAGGTATTTAGGATTAGCTTGGAAGCTAAGAAATATCAATTAACTTAGGAGCAGCCGAACTTCGTTTTCGGACTCTGTTAGTAGCCTCGTATGTTAAATTCAGAAAGAAAGGATATGGGATAAATATATCTAGGGCTAATGGACCTTAACTATGTAAGGTTAAGGAGAATAAATGAATACATTTATTAGGAATTAGACCTCGTTTAAGTGGCATCTAATAAGTGGAATTACGAATTTGGTTACGGTTGTGAAAAACTTGGTTAAGTTTAATAGGTTAAACTTATCACGTCCGTCGTCGATAACGTCTTTGCTTAATCCGATGATTAAGAAGAGAACCAAGTAGAGAAAATGCAACCCTTCGGTATGAAGGAGAAGATACATAGCAAGCTAGAAGATGGATTTAGTCTCTCTTAGCTACATACAAGCGTAATGCTTGAACGAGGATAAAGGATCAGCATGGTTGCTTTGAAAGTTGATCTTAAATATTAAGATCATATGCAAATCACTTGAAGCGGGATGTGTACTCTCGATGAGAGGATTCCGTAGAACATTGACATACGCCAGCTCTGAACACGGTGTCTTCATGAAGACGGGGTCTTCAAGACGACACAATGTTATAAATGACATATTACAATGCCCTCCCGAATTAAATCATCAAGAATACATAGGCTGAATGTGAAGTTCTTGGTGGGGATAGGATTATGATCACGTATACGGAGTGAATCCGAAGGACTAAAGATAACTAGACACACGGAGTCGTGGGAACAACACCGTATGTTTGCGTATCTTTAGTTACCATGAGTTCCTTCCTATATTCGTTCATATTGCGGGTTAGAAATTGGAAGTTAGAATTTGATCTTAAATTGAAAGGACGGGTAGGAACCGGAAAGACCATTCTAGATAACTGTGGTGAAGTGAGGTGAAGGACGTATTCCATTGGTGTGTATCACATCCATGAATATGATCATGCAAAGCATGTGAAAATCTTTGGCTAAAGTATCGCAAGTCTTTGGTTGCGTTGTCCTAATCACTTAATTTAAGATGCAGGATGTCAGATGAATATTAGTAATAGATATTCAGATAGGATTCTTAAATGGATAACTTCGATAACCGGAAACGGTTAAGAGAACTTGTATATATATTATACTATGCATGAATGAACATGAAGGATCGGTAGTTGCCGAGTCATGAAATGAGAGATCGTTGAAACTCCGAGCCATGAAAATGGGAGATCAGCAGTTCTTTGAGTCATTTACAGCAGCATATAGAATCTGTTATAAAATTGAATGGAATTGAATGTGTGTTCCATATTGCAAATATGTGAATAGAGAACATTAGTTTTAAAAGGAAATTGTGTGTTCCAAACTTTATTGTTTGGGCAGAGAACAATTATTAAAACTTGAACGTGTGTTTGAATTATATAATTCATAACAGAGAATGTTTTATAAAAAAAAATCCCTTGTTCTAGTATCTTAAAATGGGGATGTTACAATTCTGCTCATCTTACTAGTGGCTTTGGCAACATGGAATCTCATCCCACCCAATGCGCTAAAGGCACTACCCAAATTAGGTGGTGAAGAATTCAAGACTCCGAGGAACACCTTTAAGACATTGTAGATATATGCATGGTACATTACATCATGAAACAAGATGTTGCCTTAAGATTACTAGTTTCCTCCTTTAAGGGAAAATCTCTTGACTGGTACAAATCGTTGAATCCTAATTCCATTGGTACTTGGGATCAATTGGGAAATGTATTTGTTATAATATTCGGTGAAAAGGGAGATAGATCTTCACTCTTGCAGACAACTTATCAACATCAAAAAGGTCCGAAGAGCTAATGACTAATTTTAATACATGATTCCATAAGACATGGTAAAGGATTCCATTTTTATCCGTAATGTCTGCAGGTATGGCTATTTTGTGTTATCTAAAGTCTCTAAGCTCCAATATTTCCATGATTATTTAGTCATTAGGAGGATTCTTTTACGCAAGCATATGATCTTGCGATGCGAGATGAGAATAATTT
This sequence comes from Taxus wallichiana var. yunnanensis, assembly GCA_018340775.1. Taxonomy (NCBI): domain Eukaryota; kingdom Viridiplantae; phylum Streptophyta; class Pinopsida; order Cupressales; family Taxaceae; genus Taxus; species Taxus wallichiana. Next base: position 53,560,733 of record CM031237.1, read on the forward strand.
GGTAGATGTTGGGAAACTTCCCACAAATATCCATTTTCCATTATATCCCAAGATATCTCCCATTCCTCATGCAAGCATCAAGCTCTACCCAAACTATTACGTCCATATATAGCTACCCATCCTCTCAAGGAGCCATCACCCATGTCATTGCATCATCTCTTCTTCGAAGATGGAGGAAGTAAAAAGTATCCTTAGGATTTTATCTAACAATCTTAAGAGGAATTAAGGCATATACCCAAGACAAAATTATCATGGCTACGAGGGGTAGGCTGTTTATCCTCCACAAGAGTGATGGAAGGCTATGAGGTCAATGCTAGTGGACCTTACCAATCCATGTGGATTCAAAATGCAGCCTTTATTGCAAATGCAAGGTATGTCCCTAGAACAAGAGGAAGATATTGTGTCCGAACATGTACTTTTCTCTTGGATCGAAGGAGAAGAATTTGTATTCACAAATGACACATCCACATCTAAGAATCTGATGCGGTCGATTACAACACTCATTCCAATAGGTGAATGATAAAATAATACCCCTACTCCTATAACAATGAATGAAGTAAGGAAATAATGTCGACATTCATCGTTCTCTACTGACTAGACAAGAGACTCCAACAATCACTCATAATCACAATACCTTACATCTAGGGGTTGAGAGGGTGAAATACCATCGTGTCTCCAAAGTGCAACCACTCAGGTCCATGAACGTAGCTGAGAAACTTAAAATGGCGCCAACCAATGTATCCTTATGGGATATCTTGGGTATTCCACAACAAAAGGAATTGCTCCAAGAAGCACTAAAATATAATGGCAACCTGAATGTGACCAAGAAGGGGAAGGAGTAGCTCGAATAACTCAAGCTCAAAAATAGTCATTATTAATGAACCAAAAATAAGGGGTTAGTAGGTTAAGACCTCAACCCTTCTTCATGAATCTTATAATTGGAAATAAATTATTACATAACTCCATGATTGACTATGGTGCAAGCACTATCGTGATGCCCAAAGCAATTATGGATGCCTTGAGAATTAAATATGAGACCTGAAGAAAGGATTCTTGCAGCTTGATGGGAAATCAGTTTAAAAAATTGGTGTTATTATAAGTCTCCCATTACAACTCTATTCTGCTCGAACATTAATGTTCCTCAAGATATAGTGGTCATTGATGTTCCTCCAGTCTTTAGACCGTGTCTATCTCATGACTTCACAACTAAAATTGGAGGTTTCATGTCCCTAGATTTGTCTCATCTAATTCTATGGACTAAGTATGGATCCAAAATGAAGGTGTTATCAGATCCCCTCATAGAGGAACACATAACGGATCAAGTGACCTTAGGTTTTAAATCATCACATGATATCATCACCCGAGAGGAAGACTAATATATTGATGAAGGTGACCACAAAAGTGGAAACTATTTGGTTGACTTATCACACTGGGACCCCTTTGGATATTTTGATTCTAATGGGTTGGTTACTTATGTAATATTTAATGATAATCCTAACATCCCCAAGATCATGAGAAAATAGTAAAAATTAAAGGAATCTCTTGAAGGATTTCCAAATGTGGACTTTACATTGTAATGAAGAAAAAATAAGGAATGAATCATGATCCGAATGTTCCTATCCTCGTGAGAGGAAGGCATATACTTAGGCGTTTCACTTCCACTTCACTTACACCAGCAATGAATAATAATATGAGGCTTTAGTTCATCGTTTGAAATTGACATGAAAAGAGGGAATTCAACAACTTATAGTCTTTGGGGACTCTGAAAAAATTGTTACAAAAGTTAGAGGCATACTTGAGAAAATAATCTAAGAATGAGGTCCTACCATCATAGATTATGGGATCATATTGAAGAATTTGGCCTTTAACATTGAGGTTATCCCTCAGGAAAAAAACATAGAAGCTGATAGAATGGCCCATATCATATCACAATTTGACTGACCGAATCGATGGCAAATGAGGACGTGATAAAATTTATCATCCACCCATCTATACCCAATAATGTGGATCATTGAGGTCTTTGAAAGTGACCAACAGATGATGCTCTTCTTACAACAATGTGAATATTTTACGACCAACTTAAACCCAAAAATGAAGAAGCATACAAAGATTAGGTCATCCTTCTTAAAATGAAAAAACTTCCAAAGGGACTAATAATGTTGGAAATTACTCTTGACTTTAACGATGCTAACACACGATAGGAGGAAGTTTGCGGAAATCAAGGAAGACTATGTAGAGATGGAAGTAGCCAACGGGAATAAGGTCCTTCAAAGGGAGATTGAGTCCAAGAAATAAGAGGTGACTTCACTCTAAGAAAAGCTACATACCTTGGGGCTGAAAAGGGAATCTTGCAAACAATGTGCAAGATAGGCGAGGACGTGGTCAAGGATTTGACTGAAAACTTTATCAACAACCCCGAAAAGAGGAATTAGGACGTTGGTGCGAGGGTTATATACCTCCTGTGTAAGATAATTTCCACCACATAAAAGGACCTAGGGCCCACACTCAGATTCATATCCGATGCACAAAGCCTATGCACCAATGTGGAGTCCTCGGCCTCGACCATCAACAACGTTGTATCCACCAAGGTCCCTGAATCACAAGTGATGGTTCACAAATTATATGACTCCTCGAGACACCACGAGGGATGGTATTATAAACAAGTGGTAGATTATAGAAAATATTAGTGAGATTATGAGTTGTAAAAGGTCGTTATCAAGTGATAGAATCTCCTTACCCATCTCCAATTAGGGATCAAAGAGAAAAATCAATGCATTGAAGAATTACTTCAAATAGGCTTCCCCTCTCCCTTCCCCGATTACTCCATTGTCCTGTCAGAAGACCATATCCAGTAACTTCTAATGGCTAAGAAGCAAGACAAGACTGTCTTCTAGTCTTTAAAAGATTATTCTAGTGTTATTCGTAAACGCATTCTTGAATCGAATTGTAAAACTAGATTTATGTTTACACACAATAGTGTAAGATCTCCAAAAATTATCACAAGGAGATCATCCAGCTAGATAGAGAATTTTAGGCTCTACAACAAAGGACTTACCCAACTGAGGACAAATGGGTTGAGTGTCAGGATGCTTTGAAGCAGCCTTAAGTAGAATCTCTTCGAGCCACATTTTGAAATTTTGAAGTTTTGTGAAAGGATTTCCAGATTCTACCATGGCTAGCACAGAGTCCCTTGGTGAGTTTTTATAACTGTAGAATTATTTCTACATTTTTGGGGCTCTTATATTAATGCTACATTTTTTCACCCTGACCCTTTTTCCTTTCGGCATTCTTTCATATTTTGTCAAGACATTTTTTCTTAAGCATGGAACTACACGTGGAGGGTATCCACATGTCCTGCGAATGCATTTTGGAGAAGGAATGAAGAATCGGTAATCCTCAAGTGAGAATCCTCCATGTGGCTAAAGCATCATTAAGTATCCCTAAGTGGGTTGAAAAGTCAAAAGATAAAGTAGAGAAGTGCATAGGCCTCCACGTGTCACCCAAGCGCAAGGTTAAAAGGAAAGAGAAAAGGAGAAGTCCCAAAGCAGTGCAAGGTCTCCACATGTCATACATGCAAGCACCATCATCGAAAGGACCAATCAAAGAGGAAAATGGTTTGAGTTTTTGCGATTTGAATAGGATCTCAATACGTAAAGCATGAAGTTGAGATTTTTCTACAAACGTCGAATATTTCATAGGTAAAGAATAAATGCAGATGGTGGAAACCTTAATGGAGGCATGTTAAAGAAATATCCACGAGGTGCAGCAAAAGAAATTTTCTTGTGTTGGATCAAAAGGATGGAAAGATAGAACAAAAGAAGTTGTAGAAGGTCGAGAAAGGAAGTTCTAGGTTCAATTTATTATGTCAATTAGCCTTACCAGGATCTGTTGTAAATAAATGTTGTGATCTGTGTGATTTTGCCTTATGTACTATTTTTCCATATATGTAAGAGTTCTTTTTCTATACACCTAGAAGTTCATAATATTTTGTGTCCTTTATTTCTTCATGTTACTTTTATTTAGGTCTAGATGAATGTTTAATTATCTATCATTTTATAGGCCCTTAGATATTGTACACAATCTGTTCATTTGCATGTAGTCTTATTGAAGTTTCACTCGGCCTTTGATAGTTAAAGATACCTCTAGAATAGTTTATCATGTTGAATTATCTTCAATTAATCTAGTAGTTATTTAGATATCTATCTTTGTGCTTTTTAGTAAAGTCTTGGTGTATCACCTTAGATTATACTTACATGTTGTTTCATTTCCCTCTAACCCTTAACATGAAATAAAGAAGTTCAAGCTTCTATAAAATATGGACATTATCTTAGGGGCCAAGTCCCACATATCTAAGACATCCCATGACGTTAGTGGTTCATCTGTAAAGATAATCATCAACGGTACCATAGTAAACAAACACACAATCACTTAAAAATGAAAAATAACTAAATTGGATTATTACAAACTATAGACAAAGCGGGAAGAATAAGTGTTTTAGAATATCTTGATTTAATTAAGAAAAGTGAAATGTGAAAAATGGATGATGGGCACTAGGAAATGGTAGTCTATGGCTAGTTTCCAGTATGTTTATGGCTAGCATCTTTGATATACTTGAAAGTATGTGAGGCTCAAATATAAATTTTTTCGATGAGGGCTTGTTATTGGGCGTACCCCTCATTTGTGATGCAGGAAGCAATAAGGGAGTCGGGTGCTTGGCCAATATACTTGAAAAATAGTTGTTTATACTTAGCCAAAACGTCGATTCGATTTCCTATTGGGTGATGAAATCCAAATAGTTATACGAAAAATTATTTAAATGAGTGTTTGATGTTTTGATTGATTTGGTTTTGTGTGAGGGAAAGATAAAGTGAATGTAATCAATTATATTTTCCTAATTAAAACTATATGATCAAGAAGAATGTAATTGTTCGTTTTAAACCCAAAATGGAATATTGATTTCGATGAGAGAAATAGATGAAAATGTGGTGCGAAAGAAAAATAAGAACGATTAGAAATCACCTCTAATAAAGCTTCATTTTTAATTTTTTGTAATTTTTTTAGCAATAATAAATCAAGCAAAAAAATCCTCCATAGATGAAACTACTGTAAATATAGGTTAGCGAGAAATAGTAAACACAATAGAAAATAATAATTAGAAGGAAAACTATAAAGTAATCAAAAGTATTCATAGAATCATAAAAATTGACTAAATTTTTAGCGATTCACCTAATAATTGATGATTGGACAAATTGTTAGAGTTTTCTTAGAAGAAAACCAAAAAATGAAAAATATGATAGTTTGAATAAATAAACAATGAAATAAGGGTCTCGGTGGTTCCATCGGGCATGCAAGAATGTTTGGAGATATTCCTTCTTCTTCAACTTGAATTAAACAAGTATGAAAATAGAAATATACTAACCTCATAGGATGTAGGGTTTAGCGATACCCGTAGATGTTTGATTGGCGATTTTCAATGTTGCACTTCATAAGAGATGTATACAAGCTCTTTTCCTACAAGAAAACCTACAATCAAAGACACTACACAAGATATGATTATAAAAATGGATAAGTGAGATACTATAAAAACACCGATTATAGGAATCCAAAGGGATTCCTCAAAGGATATCAGACTTGTTTAAAAAATTAAGTGGATCAAAATAGATAAATGATATGAGATAAACCGATATAAGATAGATGTATGAAAAATGATAAGCTAGTACAAAAGAAGATAAGATATAGATAGGAGAGAGGTAAAAGATATATTATGGCTTGAACTCAAGCTCAAAATGTAGGTCATGATCATCCTTGTATACCCGAACAAGTTTGGATTAGATGAGTATGTACTTGAAGTATGAAAACCAAGAATCCTCTAGTGCTTGAGAGATTTCTTGAGTGAACTAAAAAAATTATCCAATTCATCTAAAGGAGCATGATGGATAGTGCACAAATTCAAATCATGCAAGATATCATATTGTTCCTAATAAAAGGGGTCTCGAACTATCAAAAGGAATAGATGTTGGTAATTTCATGAGAATGGAAACCAATTTCCATCTAACATTGATCCATGCTTAGAAAAATGTTAGAAACAAATAGTTTGATATAATAAAAAAGAGATAATTGATGGAAAACTGATAAAAATTACATAAAGGTTAAAAATGATAGGAATAACTAGCGATTCTAATGATTTTGAATAGTTTAATAAAATCAAATGTTTGATGATTTAAACCGATGTTACGAGTGATAAATTTTTAAATATTATGTAAAATAGATGAATAAATAAATAACACATGCACTGGAGATTAATTTGGAGCTAAAAGAATCCTCAAACCTCGTTGTAGAGTGATCTATGGTAGTTGATGAATTCAGCAGACTAACCGATGAAGATCTCGATTCACGTGAGGTTTAAAATTTGCTCCAGGATGCTTAATAAAAGTAAGTGGTAATGTTTTTGTTGATTATGATATATCCAAGTGTTGAATGATGATGTACATGAGACTGTAGAATAAAATTGAAAGCAAGAACTCGTTGATTGAAGTTAGTGATCCCTGTGAGAAGCTAGAAAACTAGCTTATATAATCACTGGCAATTACCTGAATCTTCGATGATTTTGGGTTGTTTAAGTTTTGTTTGGAAAATGGTTGAAACAATTTCCAAAACATGGCTATTTGGTTTGGGTTTCGGGGAATTAATTTGTTAGGCTATTGGGGATGTGTTGATTTTGTTGAGGGGGTGACAAAATAGGTTAGATATGATGAAAAAATAAGCTATATATGACTTGATTTTTCCTAAGTTGGTTTTTAGGAAGATTTACGGGTGGTTGAATAGGATTTAATAATTCCAGAATGGATTGACATGAGACAAGTATGATAATGATCGAATATTCATTTTTTCATTATTTAATAGGATAATATTGTATTTAATTAATTGAATAAAGATGTATTAGTTAATTGGACAAAGGTGAGGGATGTAGTATATGAATTAGGATATAAAATATTTATTTATTTATTTGAATAAATATGAGGGTGTAGATTTTTGGTGTTTATATCCACCTAATTTTACATCCATCAAAAGCATCTATAGATCTATTTGTGTCCATTTAGCTTCATCAAAATGGAAAAAGGATGGTTCATTTGTACCACACTTCATAGGAGGAAGTATATTGTTTCCATGCACACATTATTTACATTCTACATCTTGGTACTTGGTCGCATTACTCACACAATGCGGCCCGACACAAGAGTAACCTAGGCCATAATTCCGCACACATAAACATAAAACTACATTGGGTCTGAGATGTAGTGCAACGATCAGTGATAAGTTCATAATTTTAGAAGTTGAGAACAATATGACCCCTTCATTAAGATCTTTCATTTTTAGGGTTTTATGATTTGTTTGGGTTTTTCAAGTGATTCGTTCATTCTAGATTTACATAGACATTCGAAGAATTCAAAGACATGCATGCGATAAAAAGGAGAACAAGTGTCAACCTCTTACACCCAAGGCACCCGAAACCATACTAACACCAGGGCACCCAAAAACCATACTAGGGGACCCACGAGTGCCCCTATCCTTCTCTAGGTACCCTAGTCAATTCAAATCTATCGAATATGTACGTTTGAAGGCTTCTATATGACGATCCTCCATCTCTGTTCATCTAGTATCCAAGGTGTGACACAATAAAACAACCTCTGTGAACCATCTAAATCTCTTTTAACCCTCTTTTACATTAGGGTTCCATTATTTATTTCTTAGCTTGCTTGGGTATTATTTCGAGTATTTTAATATTAATTTATTTTCTACAAACTTGCATTAAATTAGGCTATTATATTAAATTTATCTTAATCAAGGACAAAAAGATGTGAGTAAATTACAAATATGTCGGGGGTGCTTAGAAAGGGGATGGGGATGTCGGTATTGGAATTCTAGCTAGGCAAACCTTTAGGTGTCAGAATAAGAGAAATCGAAGGGCCACAGGTAAGACTAGGAAAGAATGTTTGTAAGACCAAAAAGGCAACGTGATGGCCAAGATATGGGTTAATTATTACTCTTCTTACATAGGATTCATATGAATAGAAGTATGTGATCAAGACAAGATAGATACCTAATGTGTGTGATTTTGTGTCTACATTTTCCCCACTTTATGTTATTGAGATAAATATTGATAAATTAAGAGATGCATACCTAATAACCATATAGATTGATGAAAAAAATTCAAGAGACAAGAAAAAGTATGGAGTGATATAAATGTGGAGTATGGATGCTAAGGATGAGAAAGTACAAAATTTGATGATAAAAATGACCTTAGAGAAGAAATACATGTGTAGATTTTGCGATTGTTCATGTTGTCGATCTATTGTTTTTAAAGTGAGTGAATATTGTTTCCCATAAGGATGAACCTATAAAAGCGAAGAACAAATAAGTAGTATAATACGCGTGTATATGATTAAAATGTGTAAAAAGTATGTAAATTATGCAAAATTTGAAAATTTGAGAAAGGAATATGTGCACCTAATCCGTGATGAGTAAAAGGGTATAGAAAGGATCCTATAGAAGAACACATTTTGAGCGATCTCATGCCGGTTATGCCGACTATGAGTTTTTTGGGTGATCTCATGCCAAGAAATGGAAGAAGTGTGGGGTGAAAATTCTGGTGTCATCCTCCAAAATTACACTTTGCTTCTCGTAATATAAAACACCACCGCAGATTGTGTGTAAAAATATGATCTGTTTCAAACAATTTGATCCAACATAAAAGTAAAAAATGTTGTGTAGTGCATGCATGATGAGTTCTAAGGACTGTTTTCCCTATAAAATCCCTTGTGTGAAGTCTTGTAGGTTGTGCTAAACAAAAAAATGTCATGTAACTATCCCGTGGTCACATGCGTCCAAGAAGGGTTAAGGGCACCTAGGAGATTTTGTCGTTGTCTAGGAGCTAGTGTTTGTGTTGTGCTAAGGACCCAAGTCTGATTCTGATCCCTTTCTAAAATTGATGAATTTGTTGTACTGGTACTATACTATGCTGAATTGTGACTGTAAAATGCTATATGGGTTGAATGATTCACCCAAATGATTCCCCACTCATTTAGTGTGTATGAGACATTTATGAGGAGTATGTGTCCCAAAAGAGGACCGACAACTATGTTGAAACTTATGCCCCGCAAGGATGAGGGAGTGTGCTTGGTAGAAGCATAGGAACATAAAACAAAAGTGGCTACAAAACAAGTGTTAGTAAAAGCAAAGACAAACACGCATGTATAAGACAATATGTAAGCTAAGACACAAGCAGAAAACATGTAGATTGTGAAACACGGAGTTAAAAACATGGGACATCACTCAAAATGTCACAATACAATCAAGGGTGACAAAGCCCAAAGTAGAAAGTGTGCACAAAAAAAAAAAGGAAAATCCTACAAACAATGGCATACAAAGAGAAAATAATGACAAGAAAAGTGTCGGACATCTATGGAAGAAAATAGACTGCAAAGAAAATGGTGTACATTGATTAACTAAAATATGGATATGGTTGTTATAGTTATAGCTAATATAAGCTATGAAAAATTGTAAATAAAGTAAATAAATGCAATAACAAGGATGTAAAATGACCCAAACAAATATGAAAAAGGAAATGCTAACCCTAATGTGAAAGAGAGAAGAGGAAAGAACTTAGTTGAATAGAAGATTCTCATGGGATTGTGTCACAGAGGTGAGTGGAATATAAATAAGTAGGAATGACTATGCAGAAGGCATGAAAAGGATGGATCTGAACTTATTCCCTAGACTAGAGTTCCTAGAGAGGGACTCGGGAAAATACGAGGTTCTCTAGTCTATAAGATAGGCACCCTTGTTTGTAAAAATCTCTGGAACTGAATTTCACATTGATAGGAAGTTGTTTAAAAACATTCTCTATGTCACATCAAAATCACTTCCCTGTATCATATTTCACCAATAATCCAAGATGAATAGAATACCTGCAAAGACCAAAGAAGAGTATCAAAATCCTAAAAAAATAAAAATGCAAATGAATGAGTTGAACTGACCTCAATTGCCATAATAGTGGGATTACTAACTAAGTGTTGCACTACATTTTGGACCCAAATGTAGTTTTGGTGAGTGTGTGCATAATCTCACATAGGTTCTCTTGTGTCAGTCACACTTTGTGAAGTAGTGAGAAATAACTATATGTAAAAATTTAATAGAATGTGTGCATGGAATAGAATAGAAGCCCTCCCCCTATGAAGTTTTTTATGTAGATGTCCTAGCCTTGTGCCTTGTGATGGAGCTATGTAAGTGATCTCGAATGCAATAGATGGATGTGACTCTAGATATATGATAGTAATGACTAGTGCTAGGTCCATCATTATGGTCTCATAACTTTATATTTATAGGGTTCTATTGATCTAATTTCATAATTAAACCTAAAATGGTTGACTACCAAATAGAGAAGAAACTAAAATGGCTAGAAAGAGCCCAAAAGTGGTGGGAAAGATAAAAATGATCGGGGTGCCCATGGTGGGACCATGGCACACCAATGGGTGCCCTAAGATCTTTGGCTTGGGTGCCCTAGTCAAGGCTAACCTAATAAAGATGACCAAAAAAAGACTGGGCATATGGATGTAAAATGTAAAGAATGATGAAATAAAATAAACCAAGATGGATAAAAGATGGGGTTAGTTAGTACTTTCTTCACTCAAGAACATTATAAATATTAGTATGAAATTGGGATAAATAATATCTAAAGTGCATGATTTTATGACTAAATTTTTCTTCCACTTTATTTTGGTGAGTGGAATGCTTTGTAACATAAAGTAGATAGAGATGCATAATCGTGATGTCCATAAATATTGTAGTATAAAATATGTCGATGGACTATACAAAGCATGGAATGACAAAAAAAGATGGAGGAGTGGAAACTAAAGATGAAAATGAGAAAAAAGTGATGAGAGTGAACCTAGGGTGGAAAAATGTGTGTAGTTGCTGATGGATGTGATTTACCTACATGGTTAGTAAAGCATGTGCTTAAACGAAATGTTATTTGTGTTTCCCCCATTTGATCATTTGTTTCTCATATGGCCAAACCTACAAGGAGAAAGTTATCAAGTAGTCAAATATGTATGGATGTATGTATGTGTAAAAACACAATGTAAAATACTCATATAAAGTATGTAAATGTAAAGTACATAAATGAAAAAGTGTAAATGGAACATGTGCACTTGATCCATGTTAAGAAAGAGAGTGTAAAAGGATATCCTATACTACCAAGGTTTTTGGGTGATCGAACGCCATAGGATAAAGAAGTGTAGGAGGAATTCCATTGTATTCCATTGAATGAGTGTGACGATCTCCTTACGTCCTATTTTTTGGGAAATCTAACACCACTAGCTGAAGTAGTGTAGGGAGGCACACCCACTATAACCTTTGAGCATACAACTACTTCCAAAATTCTAAGCACACCTTATCCTATAAAATTCATTGTGTATGGGGTTCGTAGAAATGGTTTGAACCCACTCATTGTATGTAACCCACAATGGAAAGGGATGCAAAGTGCACGAAACTAAACTAGCATAAATGTGTTGTGTTAGTATGTAAGCTCCAAATGATGCACCCATCTTTGGGGGCCCATATGATGTCACCGAGAGGAAATGAAATCTGCCCATGTGGGAATGAAATTTGGTTGTTAGTAAAACCAAGGTGCACACAAACAAGAAGGATAGCCATAGAAAAGTTTTAGTACAAACAAACATCCATATATTAAATAGTATGTAAGGTAGGAAAATAGTTTAAAAGATGCCAAGTAAAGAAAAAAAAATGCAATAAGATAATATAACTGCACTAAAGTGGGTTGCAAACATATTACATCACTCACGATGTTGAAAGACACAAAAATGCCATCATGGCTGCATATAAACAAACAATATTGGACACAAAACATAGGGCAAATCCCCAAATAATAGAAAACAATATAAAACAATAGAACAAATAAGTATGGAAGTAAATATCCTTCATAAAAAATGTTACACATGAAGCACCCGTTAGTATGTTAGAAAGATAACTAGTATGTCAAAAGTATGTATCAGTAAGTAATGTAAAGTGATAAGTACAAAATGAGACAATAGAACCTATGAGATATGAATGTGGATGCCCCGGAACTAGGTGTAGAAGGGTAGAAGGCGAATCATGTTGTGTGTAAGATACATGTATTTGTCATCACAACTAGAAAAAAATGAATGTGAATGTGTGGATGGTATAGATAGATGACATACAAGTAAGCTAACTAGCATGTGTAATAAAGTGACCATGAACAAGCACAAGTAATAAAGAGTGAAAGAAACCATAATATGTAATATGTTGGGGATGGATGGATTAGAATGCAAAATGGAGTGATGGGAGCCATGAGCCCCCAAAATGAATGGAAGTGTATGTAGTGAGGTTCATTTTTCCCCCTCAACAATCAAGATGAGACCATAAAGAGAGTGTGTCATCGGGAAATGATTGAATAGTGTTTGTTGTGTCAAACATTCTCTATGAGTAGATAAACAAAGTGATGCTGATATGTGACATATAGAATAGATGTATGTGAACCCTATAGTCGAAGCTTATATCATGAAAAAATGAATGTATGAGTGATGATTTATCCCTAATCATATATCACTATATGATGAATAGTAAGGAGTGGTGATGTAGCCTAAAGTGTATACCACTACAAGATGAATAGGAGGGAGTAGTGATGTAACCTAAAGCATATGTCACTAGAAGATAAATAAAATAAGTGATGATTTAGTGTATAGCATATGTCACTATCCTAAAAATTTTGATGATGAAAGATGTGTGGAAAAAAAAGATGAATGTAAGGTCCATTTGATTTGTAAACCCTCGGTAGTCGAGTATGGACCAATGAACTAAAGTCCTTCATCGGGTAAATGAACTTGTAGTGCATAGAAGAGTATATATTATACGCTTGATAAGAGATGACCATATGATGAGTAGAATGTGCAAATACACAATTTGTATAATGCAGATGCAAGATGTATAGAATGTGTAAAGTGACATGTACGCTTATGGACTAGTAGTGTAGTATGTAAGATGTTGTAATGATAGACACATAAAAATTGATGTAGATATAATGGTAACTAGTATGATGTATGATGTATAAATGCAAAAGTGTCAAAATTTTTAGTAATGAGTGTAGAATGTATGGTGTATGATGGATAAGGTATGAATAAGTGTAGTGTGTGGGGTTCATGTGTAGTAATCCCTCAACATTCAAGTGTGAACCAAGAACAAGAGTGTGTCATCGGGTAATGACGACTCTAACATGTAGGATGAGTATACCTACATGAGAATAATGATGCATAAAAATACAAAGATTATAGATGTGCATATGTGGTAATGGGTGGGGGAGATGGGTTAGATGTTATGCCCCCAATTGTATATGAATGAGTTAACTAATAAGCATGAAGGATGAATGCCATTCATCTAATGAATGTGATGATGAAAGTGTATGGCCATGCTCTAATAGTGGTGGTATGATGGATAATTGTTTTGTTGATAAATTAATTTGACGTGCATGCAAGGGATGAATATATGAAGAATTTCACCGTGTGTCACAAAATGTGCCCATGATGGAGATCTACATGATGTGGAATTTGAAGGTGAAGAATATCCATGTGGAATAAATCGAGGTGGTGACCTATGTCAAGATGTAGTAACTATCCGAGGAATATGCCTATGGTTATGTGTACGGATAGCATAACTATGCGGTCATGTGAAGATGATTTGTGAGTAGGTGAACTAGGCATAGATTGTGCTTTAAGTAACATAGAGTGTGAGGGATAAATGAAATATGCGATGTGTTATATATTGTGTAAGGAGATGATAAACATGGAATAGAATGAGGGACAATGTCAATAGAGATAACCTAATTTTTGTTAAAAATTCGAGTAAAAAATGGTTCACTTAAATAATATATTGAGAGTGACAAATCCAATTGAAACCAAGGATCATGTCACATCCAAAACCATGTTTCCAATGAGGAAAGGCACAAGCATTGTAAGAGGATTGACTGTAACATGAATCTTAACAACACCAAAGGGTTTGTTGAAAGGGTACTCGATTTGCAATGGATGATAGCCAAAATCCTTGAGAAGTGACATAGAGCATGCAATAATAGGCCAAGATGGGTGAACCTTGGTGTTTTTAATAGAGGTCGATCCAATAGATGCATTGATATGTAAATGAAAATATTTGAAATTTTCATGATAATTGACATTGGAGAAATAAATGATTGGTGGAAAAGCATTAGTGTTAGAACTTAGAAGTTCAAAGCTCCTGATCTAAGAGGAGGTACTACATGATATGTGTGATTAGTAAAAGATTCATATGTACTCTTGTCATGTTGTTGAGATTCATTGTTAAAGAGATTGAGTTTACCCTTGTTGTGGTTTGGTGGAGGGTTAGAAGATTATGGGAACTCTAGTTTGTTGTCATCAATTAGGTCTTGAATGATTGTACGGAGTTTGAAACATCTATTTGTAGAATTTCATATGCATCGATGATAATCCCAACAGAAATTCTCATTGTATTTCCTGCCTTTTGGTCGTGATGGAACTAACTTAATTGGTAGAGGAAGGGTAATAAGATTGCATTCGAGAAGTTGCTTCAATATAAGATGTGGAGCCATTGGAAGGTTACTAAACATGCACCGAGGTTGTTATGATTAAACCTCCTTAGTGGGAGTGACTACATTGACAGTGATTTTAGTATTAGTTGGTCTAGTTAGCATAGGGTTTAAATGGTGTCTTGTTTGGAAAATGAGACGAGGACACAACCTCGCTCTTGATATTTAATCTTTCCTATAGTTAAGAGTTTGGTATCATGAAGCTTAATATTATGACAAAGATGATCGAATGAAGTAGAGGTTTTGAAGAGAAAACTCTCTTAGAGGGGTGGTAGAATACTTTGGTTGAATAAGTCTTGGAGCTCAGATTCTGCAAGAACATTTTTCATCTTGGATACATTATTCTTATACCTCAAGATGTAGTTAGAAAGGTTTTTTTTTGTCCTGTTTAAGTTATGATAGCTGATCGTAAGAGATATTAAAGCCACTATTGATGGAGAAACGAGTAAGTAAATCATTTTATAGACATGTGAATGGGGTTACTGAGTAAACAGGTAGGTCATAAAACTAACACATCACATAATCATGGAGACTATGAGGAAATATTTTAGCTAAAAGGATATGATCGTCGGTAAAATATAGAAAAGTGACATGAAACACTCTAAGATGCTCTTGTTGGTCACCATGCCCATTGAAAATGGGAAGCTTAGGGGTGATAAAGCTAGGAGGAAGTAGATAAGTAGAGATGGAAGGTGCGAATGGAGTATGCAATAATAAGGTAGAATCTAAAGATGGTGATGCATATGAATTTTTCTACTACAACTTACGAAATGAGATTGAAGATCATGATAAAGAGAAGTTAAGTCTCAATTGCTAATGGAGGAAACTTGCAACATATGAGAAAATAATGGTGGCATAAAATGATTGATAAGAGTAGTAACAAAAACATGAATAATATAAATAGGTATAAGACTCAAGCAAGCGATCGAGTAGTAATAGAATTTGGTATGGCTGCGGAAGCATTGAGTTATGCCAAATTAGTAGCCTCCTCACAAGCCACATGTAAAAGTAAGTCTAGATCTTGTGGATGTGTAACAATATGATCATTAATGGCCTTAAGATGTTCTTCAGTAAAATTAGTATGAGAGTGAGCCATGATAAAGGAGAATAAACCTTAAAATGATAAGGTATGAATGAATAATTTATAAATGTTAATGATCGAGTCGGGTTCACCAAAATGATTAACTAAAATGTGGATATGGGGTTATACTTATAGCTAATATAATCTATGAACAACTATAAATAAAGTAAATAAATGCAATAATAACTATGTAAAATGACTCAATTAAAAATTCAAAAGGAAAATCTAACTCTAATGTGTAAGAGAGAAGAGGAAATAACACAATTGAATAGACGATGCTCGTGGGACTGTGTCACAGAGGTGACTATAAAATATGAAAGTAGGAACAACTATGTAGAAGGCATGAAAAGTATGGATTTGGACTTATTCCTGGAATGGAGTGCCTAGAGAGGGACTGGGGCACCTATGGGTACTCTGGTCTACAAAATAGGTGTTTGGTCTGTACAAAATATCTAGAACTAAATTTCACAGGTCTAGGAGGTGGTCTGAAACCTTCATTGTGTGTTGCATCAAACTCGTAGCCATGTATTAGATGTTTCTGACAATCCAAGGTGAATAAAAGTCTGGAAAATACCAAAGTAGAGTATCATAACCCTCAAAAATAAAAATGCAAATGAATGGTTTGGATTAAACTCTGTGCCACAAAAGTTAGCTTACTAAATTAGTGTTGCACTACATTTTGGACCCAAATGTAGTTATGGTGAGTGTGTGCATAATGTACCCTAGGTGTTATTGTGCCGAGTCACACTTTTGAAGTATCAAGTAATATCTAGATGTAGAAAATGTAATAGAATATGTGCATAGAATAGAATAGAATCCCTCCCATATGAAGTGTGTGATGCAGATGCCATAGCCTTGTGCCTTATGATGGATCTATGTGGATGTAGGTGATTTCTAATTCAATAGATTGATGAAACTCTAGATGGATGATAGTAGTGACTAGTGATAGGTCCCTCATTATGGTCTTATAACTTTATATTTATAGGGTTATCTTGATCTAATTTCCTAATTAACCTTGAAATAGTTGACCATCAAAAATATAAGAAGCTAAAACAATTAGAAAGATGCCAAAAATGGTGGTAAAGATAAAATAGATTAGGGTGCCAATTGGTACCCCATTTTGGCTCGGTGCCCAAGTCGAGGCTAAAATAACGGAAGATGACCAAAACTAACTAGGCATATGGATGTACAATTTTGATAATGACGAAATAAAATAAAACAATGTGGTCAAAAGATGGGGTTATCTAGTACTTTCTTCACTCTAGAACCTTCTAAATAGTAGTATGAAATCGGGATAAATAATATCTAAAGTGTATGGTTTTGTGACTACAAACATGAAGCACCCTTTAAAATGTTAGGAAGATAAAAAACTATTTCAAGGCGTGTATAATTGGATAAAGTAATGTGCTATGAAAAATGAGACAATAGTACATGTAGTGTACGAAATTGGATGCACTCAGGAGCCATTGTGGGATTGGTATAATGTAATGTGTCAAGCATCCATGTTACGCATGTAAACTTTTCAATCAAAAATAGAAAGGAAATTAAACTCGCATGTGTTTATAATAAATATAATGACATGTGAGATATCTATGTGGCATGTGTAATAAAGTGTACATGTAAAAACATAAGTAATCAAAAGTAAATGTGACCCAGATATGTAAGTATGATGTGAATAATACATAATTGATTATTGAGTGAATGATAGGAGCCACATGCCCCTCGAGTGGATGTGTATGCATGAAGTGATGTTCATTTATACATGCCCCCTTAGTAGTCAAGAATGAATTTTAGAACAAGATTGCATCATCGAGAAATGGTTTGAATGTATGCGTTAGAAATATGTGATCAATAAAATATATAGTGTAGAGTGTGTGTGTGTGTGTGTGTGTGTGTGTGTGTGTGTGTGTGTGTGTGTGTGTGTGTGTGTGTGTGTGTGTGTGTGTGTGAGTTAGTGAGTAAGTGAATGAATGTACATGTGGGTGTGGTGATGTCCATTTGAGATGTATACCCTCAACAATCGAGAATGGAATGTGGAACTAGAGTGCGTCATAGGGTAATGAGCGCAACACATAGAAGTAGATGAGAAAGATATAACAAGATTATGTAAGATGAATAATGTGTGTAGCTTGTAGTAGATGATGTAATAATGGGATGTCAATTATGCGTGAAGTATGTTGTGTGTAGTATGTAATGTGTAGTGCAATGTGGTGTGTATTGTGTGAGGTTCAAGTATATAGTATGCCCTCAATAGTCAATTGTGAACCAAAGAATGAGAGTACGTCATCGGGAAATGGAGATACAAGTGTATCAAGTGGTTTGTATTGATGCTTAGGAGATATTAAACATTAAGTGCATAGCATCAAATGCATGGGATGATAGAGACATTTGATAGCAATGCAAGGGGGAGAAGCTATGATGCCCCCAAAGTATGTAAGTGATGGAGATCTAGTCGATGAAACTAAGTGGATCAATGTAAGGAGTAGTTTCCTTGACAAAATAAATTGAACACTGAAGTGGTGATGACTTAGGATGTTGGAGCGACAAAAGTCGAAAGAGGTTAGTGAGATTTTTTTGATCTTTCTCGATGATTGGTTTCTTATTTAGGATTGGTAATGACGTAGAATACTTTAAAGATGGACTTCTGTGCCAATATTTTTTGGGGGTTTCTTACTTTGACTTGATGATGTCGTAGATGACTTGAGATGAGATATTAGATTGAATTTGAGAAAAGGTTCTGAGCTATCACCCGAATTTCTGTAAAATTCATATTAGAAGTAATAACATGATACTCAGTGGACATAGATGAAGCAGATTTAGGAGCCCATTTGGATGTAGCATTTGTATATGGGCATGCCATAGAATATTGTGTAGCAAATGAGACAAATAATTGTGGCTAAAAATGCTTGATTATTCGTTGTAAATAATAATAGTCATTGTCATTATGTCCATTGATTAGATGAAAACTACAATATGGAAAGCCTTGATATTTTCCAAGATGGTAAGTAGGTTAGCCATATGTAGATGGTAAATTGATAAACTGATGAATAAGGAGCTCAATAAGAATTTCATTTTTCTTAGCATTGTGATTAAACGTAAGAGGATTTGGTAATGGAAATACTTGAGGCTCAACGATATGAGAACATGTAAAATACATAGAATGAAGATGATATATATAAGGTTAACAAACATGCGCCATAGAATCATTCTTATGTTGTTGGATTTCAGATTTAAGAGATTTTATCGTGGATTTCATAGCCAAAATTTGTCTTAAAATAAATAAAAGGAATCTTGAATTGAATCCAACATGGGATAATTAGATGGAGGATCACAAAGGCTAGGGTTGTCAAATATATGATCGAAAATATGAGTCATTTCATGTGGTGTTATATATTTAGTAAGATACATGGTGTTTAAGGCTTATTGCGAGAACAATCTGCAATTGAAATGCATTTTAAGTAAATTAGACAAAGAAATTTGAGGAACTTTAAAACCCATGATAGAAGAAAAATGAGGATCCAAGAGTGCTTGAATGAGACGAATTCACCAAAATGATTAAGAAAAACATTTATTTATGAATAAAATATTTCCTAATCTAAGCATGTAGTAGTTGTAATAAACATGTATGCACTGAAATAAATCTAACCCAATCAAATTAAGCAATTAAGTATTGAAACCATAGTTATAAATATGAGATAAGATGACTTAGTTATTTTGCAATTAATCCTGGACTATGCAAAAGTGATGAATAGGTGATTAGAGAGGGAGAAAAATTACACAAAGCCTTAGAAAAATGTGTGAGCTGACGATCTTCAAGGATTGGGGCACTCAAAAAAGGGGTAGGGAAGCCTATGCGAAAATTGGACCTATTTCGAGGTGCCTATGAATGCTAAAACCCTTACATCCTCCTCCTAAGGGTGTGAGACGTTCTATATCCTTCAAATTTTTCTCTAGTATGTCTCAAAATGATCACCGAGGTCACCGATAATCTACAATAAAGAATTAAACTGTAAAACCTTCAAGAGTGCATCAAATTGTAAAAAGAAAAGAATGCAAATGAGTGGCGGACTATCCTCACTTGTAAAACAAGTGAATTTATGAATGATAATTGCACTACATTTCAGACCTAATGTATTTCCGGTGTGTATATGTGTGTGGAATTATTCCTAGATGGAACTTGTGCATGTCGCACTTGATATTGAGAAAATAGCTAGATGTAAAAAAATGTAATAGATGTGTACATGGAATAGGATAGACTTCCCCTCCTATGAAGTGTATGTAGAAGAATGTAGTCCCTTGACCTTGATGGATGCTAGAATAGATGCCTTAATTCTCTTGAATAGCCTTTGGATGTAACCTTAGTCGGTGATAGCTAATGATTTGTGTTATCTCCCTTACTATGATCACATAACTTTCATTTATATGATTCCATTACTCGTATTTCATAATTCACCCGAGAAAATATTCACTAAAAAAATGATAATATGTCCCAACATCTTGAAAGGACATAAAATATGTGAGTAAAGTACAAGTATTTCAGGGCGCCCATAAAGGACGGAGGTGGTTGGGGCTAGCGTTCTAGAGGGCGCTAGTGTCCAGACTCCTAGAAATTAAAGGGTTGGAGTTCAAACTAGGAAAGAAGGTTTGTATGACCAAAAATGGAAACATGAAACAAGGAAAGATGGTAAAAGACATGGGTTAATTAGTACTCTTCTTATGTAGGAATCATATGAATAGTAGTATACATGATCGTGACTAGATAGATACCCAAAGTGCATTATTTTGGGTTTACATTTTCCTCCACTTTATGTTGTTGACAGAAATATCAATAACATAAACTAGATAAGAGATGCGCACTTTGATAACTATGTAAATCGATGGAAAAAGTATTCGAGAGACAAGAACAAGTGTGGAGTGATATAAATTTGGATCATGGATGCTAAGGAGGAGAAAGTGCAAAAAGTGATGGTGAAAATGATCCTAATGTGGAAATGTGGAGATGTTGTTATTATACTGTTGTTGATGTCGATTATTGTCAATGTGTTTTTTTGATGTTTGTGACTATCACTTCCCATAAGGACGTACCTACAAAAGAAAATAGTGAAGAAGTAGTTAAATACACGTGTATATGATCGAATGTGTAAAAATTATGTAAAGTATATAAAATGTGAAAATGTGAAAAAGGAACATGTGGACTGATCTGTGATGATTAAAAGGTGTAGAAAGGATATTGTAAAATAAGAAATTTTTTGATCAATCTCACGCCATTCGCATCGAATGCAAGTTTTTGGGCGATCTCACGCCAAAAATGGAAGAAATGTAGGGAGAATTTTTTTGTCATCCTCCAACCTATAAATACTTCCCACAATGTAGAACACCACTATAGATGGTTTGTAAAAATAAAATCTATTTCAAACAATTCGATCCATCGTGAAAGTAAAAAATGATTTGTAGAACATGCATGTTGAGTGCTCAAGATTGTGTGCCACCGTAAAAGCCACTATGTGAAGTGTTGTAGACTGTGATGAACTGAAAAGTGTTATGTAACTACCCCGTGGTCATGGGCATTCGGGAAGGGTTAGGAGCACCCAAATGATTATTTCCTAGTCTAGGCAATCTTTGGTGTATGTGGTTTTCAAAGGACCCAAGTTTGATTCTAAGCCTGTCTAAAACTAATGATTTTTATGTACCAAGATTACTATGTTGTGTTAAATCTGTGTAACTATAAAATAATTTATGGGGTGACTAATTCACCCAAATGATTCCCTCCTTGTTTGGGGTGCATGCAACATCACTAAGGATTATGTGTCCCAAAAGAGGATTGACTGATGTGCTAAAATTGATGCCTTATAGGGGGAGGGAGTGTGATTGGTATAAACCAAGTCACACCTAAACAAAATGGTTAGGAAATAAGTGTTAGTACAATAAAATATAGGATAACAAATGTTATTATAAAATAAGATGACAAAATGGATAAAAAGGACCCATAATATGTGTGTAAGGTACAAATAGGTTGGGGACACCTAGAGGGGACATGGATGCTTGACGCTAACATCCTAGTTGGGTGTTGTGTCTAGACTCAGAGAAAATAAAGGGTCAAAGGTCAAACTAGGAAATAAGGTGTGTAAGACCAAAAAGGAAACATGAGGAAGAGAAATATGGCCAAAGATATGGGTTAATTAGTGCTATTCTTATTTAGGAATCATATAAATAGTAGTATGTGATCGAACTATATAGATACCCAAAGTGCTTGATTTTATGTCAACAATGTGTCACATGAAAAGGTTGTTCTTAGGACAAGTTTCCTTCGAGGATATGGAGTAACAGTCATTATTATAAGATAATGTGATTCTTATATGCATATACTAAGAGGAATGAGAATCACTTTATAGTTGGTGAAAAGGTATTCTTGAGGCTACGACCGCACAAGAGTCCAATTCGTTATGGAAAGTTTTCTAAGATTTTCCTCGCTAGGTTGGGCCATTTGAAATCTTGGATATCATTAGTCTTGTTGCCTATCATTTCACATTTCTACAACGGCTATTCCGGGTCCATGATGTATTTCACGTTTCAATTTTGGGTAAGTATGTACCATATATTTCTCATGTATTGGATTGGTAGGTCTTATAGGTGGAGGATTGTGGATTGTGGATATTGGATCCCATGTGTATCCTGTAACACGATATTTTCCCTTTGGGGGCGACATTTAGACCGGGTTAAAGTACAAAGGGGACCGATATGATTTAACGATAAGCGCTTAGGAGGATACAACTCCATTATGGGCTAGATACCCCTACCTCTTCCAATAACTTTCGAAGGAAGTCTAAATATAAGGGTGGAGTATGTAGTGCCCACCGCTTTATATCTTATATTGGATATTGTTGACTCATCTAAGTAGTTGATTTATTACATATGAGACATTGTTATTTATTTTGGTAGATTTTTATTTGGATTATCTATGATTATCATCCTATGGACTATGACTTCGCATTTGACATGACACTTTTGAGACAATATATGTTATTCATGACATTAGTTATTTAATTCTCATTAGAGATGATGATGATACTATGGTGTTTTAGATTTGATGGATTATATTGTTATATAGTATCCAATGATGATCATGATTTTGAGTTATATATTTTGGATATTTGAATCATTCTTATATGTATCTGTAGACACCAAATTTGTGTCTTACAACACCCCGTGCCCATCTCATTTCTGGCAACCGTTGGTCGTCAAATAGGACTTTACGAAGAGCAACAGTCAGGGGACAAGAAGTCCCTCCTCTTTAATGGGAGAGGTTCCCTTATTCAGAAACGAACCTATTTACAAATATACAAAACATGATTTTCTTGTTGAACTTGGATATAATGAAAGTGTTTTCTATAAAGATCATCAATTACAAAAGGACTGAGGAATGAGAATATGAGAATGAGCAGAAAGGCACCATTTAGAATTATAGATGACAGAATAATTCCTTATGCATGCGAAGGTATAATGAATTGAAACAAGATCATTTGTATCATATAAGTAAGATGAAATTTAAAAGACACAAAGTTCTGTAAATAACATCTGCAAGAACACAAAGTTTCTTGACATAACACAGACAAATGATCTTGACAAGATTTAATGAAAGGATTAGGGATAAAAGAGATCAGATAGACGAAGAATGAAAAGCCCTTTTGTATTGATTTCTTTATGACTTATTTACACTTTTAGAAAATAAGCCAAGTTCTTCCTTTTTGTAAAATGGCGAGGAGAGGCCATTATATAGCTTACAAATCAGTTACTCTTGGTAACTACTTCTTTTAACTAAAGATTAGTTAAGGATTTCCAATCGCAATACCTCAACTTATTACAATAAATCCGAGAGAAAGAATTGGAAGAGAAGAGAAGAATAAGGAGAAGAAGACATGTGGTTATGACTGGGAGGGACCCACTGACTTCAAAATCCGCTGCGTGAATCTCTTCAATGCCTCGGCTATGTCTCTGCCATGGGGGACTGACGTGTTGGCTGTAGACTGGGTCCAAAATCCGAGGCACTTCTCCATTTCCTTATCAAACTCGACATGAGTATGATAGTCTTTATTTGCTTCTTCAATGACAGATTGAAGAGAGCAGATCTCCTTCATTTTCTCTTTGGAAATGGAGCTTTCCTTGAATATATTATCTTTGACAAAAGCTATGAATTGAGCTTTGATTTCTTTCAAGGAGAGAGGCACACCGAGAAGTTTCATCCTCAAGATGACAATCTATATACTTGAAAGTAGATACAACCAAAGTGTCTTGAAATCCTCACCCTTCTACCGCTTATTCTTGATTCTCCCAAAGCCTCCTCTAAGACTTTGATCTTCCACTCCACGCTGTAAACCCAGGACTTTAATAGATTATCCTTTGCATCATCAAAAACCTTACTTGCTAATAAAATGTTCTCATCTGTCTGTCCCATGAGACGGAGGTCTACTATGTAACTGCTCCAAAGTTTTAGCTCTTTATCTATGATTCCGATAGTGGAGGAGAGCTTCATTGCAAGTTGTTCACCTTTCCGTGGAGTTTGAAAGCTTCATCGATGAATTTCAATCCTGCAACAAGCATATCATCCACCATGGCCTCCCATAGCTCTGCCATAGATGGAATACTTGTGCATATATTTGATACTCTGTACTTCATCTTGGCTCAAAATTACAGTGGCGGAAGGGTATTCAATGGGGTAGGGTCCAAAACTTTGTCCTTAGACAAAAGAGATTTGATAAAACCTGTGAGAATCTGGGCTTTTTCCTCCAACTGTTCAAAAGTTTGCTGCCCTTTTTCTACCCTCCCAAAGACTCTTGTGACTGTTTCCTGGAGGTTATGGATCTCTCCTTCAGGGGTAGACTCTCCCATAGGAATCCTTGAGAATTCTAGGTCAGATGCCTGTAAGTCCTGCTCTGATTTATCTACTCTAGGCTTAGCAATCTCTAGGAATCGCTGACCTTGAGCATATGACACTATCTTGGAGGTGATTCTGGCCTTTTTGGCATGAGAAGGAGTAGTGCCTAACAACGCCTGAACAACATCAAAATTTGGCCTCCCGAGCTTCGAGAGGAAGATTTCCTCTTCCTACTGCCGACAAAAGGTTGCACCCATTCAAAAGAGGAGGAATAAGAAGCAGGAGGGGCAAGAGGACCAAGAGATAGAGAGCTCATGGCGCTCAAGGTTTGCACAGCTGTTGTCTCGAGTTGAGACATGACTGGGGTGCTTGAGACAACTGGTGTAGAGGAGTCAATAGCACTTGGAAGTTCGGTGCTCTGGACTTCCTTTTCTTTATCCGTTGGAGCTTCAAGAGTGCTTGGAGGAGCTGGCGCTTCACTCTCTTCACTTTCACTGAGAACAATAATGTTCTCTGATCCCAAAGGTAATTCTGCCTACTTTCTCTGAGGATCTTCTTCCACAGGCTCCTTCTTAACCTCTTTGAATTTCTTCTGGTATACTTGGGTGGATGAAGGAGTAGAAACTGCAGGTCCTTGTGTTGATGAGGTAGGAGGGGTTTGCACAGGTGTGTCTGATCTTGGAGTCGATGCTTCCCTCCTTGGTGTTGAAACATCCTTAGAGGAGGATTCTCCTAAGTGCCTCCTAAGCTCTCGAACTTTCTTATCAAACCGGATCTTAGTCCCGACTAAGACTCGAGCCAGATCTCGGCGGATCATCTTTCTCTTTCTTGAACCAATCCAAGTCCTCCAAGGAGTGTGCTTGACAACATTGTCATACTCATATGAGTACAGACTCGAGTTGTCATCCTTGAGTCCTTCAGAACTTGGTACAAGCCAAGCTCTTCGATCAATCAGTAGAGAGAACTCCGCCATAATGCCTCCTTTTGGCCTCAAAATCATCGACACACGATCAACCCAATAGTCTTTTGTATCTGCCCTATGATGACAGTTGTCTTGATGTTCTCAATGAACTTCTTCAAGTCGAAGCAAGTTCTGGGTTTGAAGAAATGGATAAAGAAAGGGAGCTAGGGCTCACAATATTCTGTGTCCAGGCTATTTTGTAGGTGTAGTTTCCCAAAGAGATAGGAAAGTGCAAACCAAGAATCTTCTTGTCTCGGTAGGTTCTATGCAATTTGTCCAATTGCACTCGCATACTTATATCGAGCCATGTTGTCACTGCAGAACATAGGAAGTCTAAGAGGGGTGCTCTCATAGCCAACCAGCCTGATATATGAGAATTTTCTGAATTGGATAAAATAGGCACCGTAGTGCGATATCAGGTTCATGGCTTCGTCAGAAAATCTTCTAGCAGTGTCACCTCAAGAAGTATGACCATGTACATGGTGAAGGCATATTCACCCTTCGGAAGTTGCGATTGCTGGTCTCTAAGGTGAACTATGGGCACTAGACATACACAGGATCAGCCTTGTGGGCATCAATGTAAGAGAAACCAAACCATTGCCTTGATGCCGCCAAAGTATACATCAGGTACAAAGTCATATAGAATTTCTTCGTTTGTTGCACATTGGACAGCTGCTCCGCTAGGTTCATGCTGATGATTTCTGCCCAATTGATATTTTGAGTTCCTTCGCACACCATGTTGATGAGCGGGCACATCCAGAAATGGAACTCGTTAGTGGAGGGTAAGCCCATAACCCGAGCCAGTGAGATTATGAAATATGACAACTCTTCATTGAAATATGCCCGGAAGAGAGTCTTGGATAGACGAGACGCTCCCTTCTTAGGGTTTTTAAGCCATGACTTCGCCACCCGTGCCTTGTAGTTATCGCTGTCTTGATTGAACAGGGCTTGTGCTTGATTCTGGGAGACAACGATAGCATTATCCATTTCGGAATCCTCAGTGCAGTGCCAATGGCAGCAGCGTCAAGTTTGGTGATGAGCTCCCCGTGCACGTTGGTCAATTCGCTCGAATCAGGGTTGAAATGAGCCCCGCATGAAAGCACTGTGTCTGCACATTGGACCGAGATGGGGAAACCACCAGCGAAAAGCTAGACCGCTATCATGAATCATTTGTGCCATTGGTGTAGGGTTTGCATCTGTCATCCTTGACCAAAAATTACCAAAATCAAGGTGGCGAACTTCACTGTCCCCGATAATGGGAACGGTGGATTCTAGTGGTGAGACTTGTTCGACCCTCAAATTTAACCTTCATGTTGGTAGTAATTTAGAGAGCAGAGCTGCAAGATAAAGTTGGGATGAAATCACAGAGGGAATGGATACGCACGTAGGAATTTAGATTGCAAGGGTTCGAGAAAAAGATAACATAGAAGCAGTGTGAAAAATGCACACGGGGTTCGCTCATTATATAGTCATTTCAGAGAGAGAAAGGTAATAAACGCGCATTAAATTCTTACCTACTAATTTGAAAAGCAAGATATTCGGGTAGAGTGGGAAAAATTAGCGTGAATGGCACTTGCTTCATTTGGGAGACGAGGGACGCGAAAGCGTGAAGTATGCGGTTCGGGTGATTCGGGCGAGCGGGGAAAAGACGCACAAATATTATTGGGGCATGCGGGACCAAAGTGCGTGAAGTACGTGACTCACTGGTGGATCGGATCGAAAAGGTGACCATGGGTCCGGAGAGTTTGGGACATTTGGGATGCAAAAGCACGAAGTACGTGGTTCGGAAAATTGAGACGAAAATGAAACAACTTGTCCTGGGCGAACTTGGGACATGTGGGACAAAAAGTTCCGACAGTTCCGAAAAGACAAACTTCGGGAAACCGCCGATCGGGGAACAAAAGGCCCAATTGAACTTGGAACACGCGGGAAAAAATGTCCGACAGTTCCCGAAAAACACACAAAATGACCCAAAACGTAGATTTTCTCAATTTCTTGGCTTTTCACATTATCAATGACAAAGAGAGAAGACACTTAAACTCAAAATTTTAAATTTTCACCTTCTTAAGAGCAGGGAATTTTCAAGTGGACAATAACTGTGCTCCTTCCAGGGATGACTTGGCATAAATTCAAGGAATAAGACAAGGTAAGAACTTAGACAAACTCGGGGAAGTAGACCAAGACCTTATCCATTGGGCCACTGAGTCAAAAAGTAGACCAATACAGAGGGCAACACACCAAAACAAAAGGAAAGAAAAACAAAACGCTATACAAAATATACAAAGAGACTCCCTAATCACCTATGACTTGAACAATTTGTACGTCCACTATAAGGAAGTGGGAGAGGAGAACCATCCATATAATCAAGGTAAAAATAATTCTTACCAAAGAAAGTGTCCGATCTTGAAAGGTCCGAGCCAAAGGGAGTCAAACTTGCCATGGCCGCCACGAGGTTCATCCCTTTTATCCCACAACAAAACAAGAGGTGTCTCCAACTTGGAAATCCCTAAACCTGGCTTTCTTATCAAACAGGACCTTTACTTTCTGCTGGTGAGCAGATATCTTATCAGCAACTTCCAATCTATCCTCATTCAATTTGTGAAGGTACATAATTCTCTTATCCAAAGCATCACTTTGAAATCCGGTATCTTCAATGGCCTTCATTAGATGCAAGGTCAGGCAGCTCCACTCACTTCTTAGCAATTGAGCTTCCACTCCATATACCACCTGAAAAGGAGACATCCCAATAGCTCTCTTAGGTGTGATCCTGTCTACCCAAAGAGCATCATAGAGCTTCTTGTGCCAGTTCCGTTGGGACTCATTGACTAACTTCCTTATTATGGTCACCATATTTTTATTAGTGGATTCCTTGACCATTTCCCGAGGGTAATAATCTGAAGAATGAGCCAGGAGATGCCATATCCATAACAAAAATCCATCATTTCATTTGAAGAAAAGTTTGAGGCATTATCTCTGTCACAATCTTGTTTGGCACACCATACCTTACCAAGATGTTTTCTTTGATGAAGCTACACACCACTTCGAAGTAGTACTTTTCCGAATAGCTTCTACCCATTTGGTGAAATAATTTGTGGCAGTTAATACATGAGTATGACCAGCACTAGAAGAGGGATTAAGTGTTCTAATGAAGTCCAAACCCCACTGTTGAAAAGGTTCTTCAATCACAACTGGCTTAAGAGGCAAAGAGGCCAATTTGGGTCTACCCACGAAAGTCTGACAAGCCTCACATTTATCAACCCACTTTGATGCATCTTTGAACAAGGTAGGCCAGTAATATCCTCCACGAAGTATCTTATGAGCAGTGAAAGTTGATGAGTAATGCCCTCCACATGCCCGATCATGAAAAGCCGAGAGTAACTTTTTTCTCGCTGTTCCTTGTCCACACATTTCAAAACCTTCCATCTAACCCACGTTTGAACAAGGAATTTTCCCACAACACATATTGCATCCGACCTTTAGTTTAATAGTCCTCTTTTCTTTGGCGCTTAAATGAGAGGGGCATTCCCATAGGTGAGAAAATGAGCGATATCGAGATACCATTCACCAACCGAGCTAAGAAACAAAATGGTAGGAAGGCCAACCTTATCCTCCAACAACTCATGTCTAGCTCCTTCAAGAATGAGCTCACAAAGGCCTTTTCCACTTTATTTCCAGCTTGGTCGGTTTGATGTCAATATCATATTATTGTACCTTGCCACCCAATTCCCTCTCTGGATCCAAATTCCTATTGTGTGAGAATTGAATTAACATAATAGATCTGTACCAACACAAAGTGGAGTGGGAGTTAAGAATGTAAAAACAAAACTGCTTGACAGCTTTAACCACTGCAAAAGCATGTTTTTCCATCATAGTGTATTTTAACTCATGATCCTTTAGAATATAGCTCATAAAGGTGATTGGGAGTTCATTCCCATTAGAATCTTCCTGAGTCAAAACAGCAGCCAAGGTATTATCTGTGGCATAGCAATAGATAATGAAATCTTTGCTGAAATCTGGACATGCTAAAACAGAGTTTTAGCAATGGCTCTTTTAATACCTTCAAAGGATTCTTTTCCTTCAGGATACCAGCCAAACGTTTGTTTGCCTTTCATCATTTGGGAAATATTCAAAGTTAGCTTAGCAAAATCAGGGATGAACCTTCTCAAAAAGTTAATCTTACCAAAGAAAGAATGCACGCCTTTTTTGCTGGTTGGGAGAGGAATTTGCTGAATAGCTTGAACTCGCTCAGGATCAATCTTAATACCATATTTGGAGACGATATGCCCTAATAATTTCCCCTCTATGACACAAAAGACAGATTTTTTAGGATTCAAAGAGATCCCATGTTCTCTACATCTTAGCAAAACTGTCTCCAGGTGCTGAAAATGATCCGCCCTTGTTTTAGAATACACAGTCAAGTCATCAAGGTATACAACAATACACTTCCCTTTCAAACTCCCAAAAGCTAGGTCCATATCCCTCTAAAAAGTAGCACCAGCATTAATGAGCCCAAAAGGCATTCTTTTGTAAGCAAAGGTACCCCAAGGAGTAGTGAAAGATGTTTTGTGTTGATCTACAGTATTAACTTCTACCTGATTATATCCTAAGAATCCATCAAGCATAGATAACATTTCAGATCCTGTTACTGCTTGCAAGACCTGATCCATCATAGGTAAGGGGTAATTATCTTTCAATGAAGCTTGATTCAAATTCCTGAAGTCAACACAGATACGAATCTCACCATTTTTCTTTCTAACATGTACAATATTGACAATCCATGTTGAATGATGGATAGGAAAAATAATTTTAGCTTTCAACACTTTCTCGTATTTCTTGAAAAATGGTGTCAGCTATTTTAGGATTGATCGCCTCAGCTTCTATCTAAAAGGTTTAATTCTAGGTTTGAGAGGAATAAAATGCTGCATTTCTTTTGGTTGGAAAGATTTTAGATCTTCATAAGAGTAGGCAAGAACATCCTTATACCTCTTTAAAAGATCAATTGCTTTCTTCCTCTCATCTCGCTATGCAACATTTTCCAATGTTCACGAGCTTAGGGTCGATAGAACTCCTAATATTAATTTTTTCATACTCACTCAATTGTTGAGGTCCAAGAGAAGCTCTAGACTTTACATACCTGTCATGTTTATCAAATAGTTCCTCTAAACTCACCAATCCTTTAGGAATCTTGTTTCCCTTGAGTTTGATGCATCCATCCCGATCCATTTCTTCTCCTTGGGTGACTGATCTCACAAAGGGAAAACTTTCACGAGGCAAGTTATTGCTTCCTTCAAAGTACACTGCTCAAAATTATCCTTGAGTTCTAAGAAAGAAAGAAAGTGTTGATCATCATTGAAAACTTTCTAGTTACTTGTATTATCAGTACACACTGGTCGATGGATCATCTCAATGGTGAACTTATCTTGAGAGAAGTTAGGATGAGGTATCGGTAGTGACCCGAGACTACTAGTGAATCAGCCCCGGTATTCTTCTCCCTAGGTATGGCTTCAATGGAGAAAGCGTCCAAGAAATTCAATGGAATCCCAAACCTAATTCCAAGAATGTTTCAATCTTCCATTCTTTACTTGGAAGAGGTTTCTAACTTGCTGATAATCAATTCCGCATCCCCACGAGCTAGAAGATTCTTCACACCTTGTTCTTTTTCCACCCGAGTCCAAGAATGAGAGCTTCATACTCTGCTGTATTATTGGTATTTTCAACTGCAACTTGAATGAGAAAGGATGAAGGCTTCCTTCAGTGACATTAATATGACACCAACTCTAGAACCAGTTGAGAACAACTTCCATCAAACTCTAAAATCCAAACACCATTAGGATCTTTAGGTGACACTTTGGGGAGTTGTATTTCTTCGGAGAGCATAATCATGTAGTTGCCATGCCCCATATCTTCATAGAGTATTTGTGCTTTGGGATCATCCATTTTTTGTACAATATACTCAGATTGCTTCTCAGGCAACAACTTCTTCATTTTTCCATTAACAGGTATGAGGGCATGTGACCAATCCATTTGAACTTCTCCACCCACATCCTTATAGAAGTTTCTACTTAGCAACATCCCGTTTGAAGGAGGAATATCTGCTACTAAGATAGTAGCCAAAACTCTCTTCTCAGGCAAAGCAGCAAAAGCCACTTGTGCATCTTTAATTCTTCCAACCAAGGGCACTTCCTTACTCTCCATAGAATAACAAGATCCATTAGTGCGTGTGAGAGTTAATCCTAAGGCATGAGCTACTTTACTAGGCATCACATTGTCTCGATGCTCCCGAGTCTATGACGCAATTATCCGAGTCTATGGCCAGCTATAAGAAGTGTAACATAGAATGGTTTGATTTTTTCATTGGGCGAGGTGACAAGTGGCTACCGGATTAGGGTCATGGTGCAGGAGGAGGAGTGGGTAAAAGGCCTTTAGAGGTATTTTTAGAATGGGAATTGACAAAGTGAATCATTTTGGCAAAAGCTTTGGGATGGGTTTGATAATACTCGGCCTTCTCCGAGATTTGAACCTTAGTCTTTTCGGGTGGTCAATAATATCAAAAGACCCGAGAAGTGGACGGGTTGTCATCACTTGAAATTCTAGGTTTATCAATTTTAGGGGAAAAAGAAGTATATTTAGTAGAATAATTGACAGGACTAACCTTTGGTGTAGATGAAGTGGGGATAGGAGATCCTCTTTTTACGCAATTACGGGATAGTTTCCGACTACTCCTTAGATTTCTTGGTGGGTCAGTATCACTTTCTCCCTCTGATTTTTCTCGCTCTCGAGTCATGACAGGTGTATGATTCGCTATTCATGTCTCTAAGCTACTACGGTAGACACAAAATTTGTGTCTTACGACCCCTTGTGACCCGCATCTCATCTCGCAATCTAACCTCTTCACCTAAACCTTACACAATTATTTATTAATTACATTGTAATTGATAAATCCACATCACCTTACCGGCCACCTCACCGCGCCACCTCATCATGACCTAGCCCCTAACCCTAAACTAACCTAATTAAGACCTATAACTTGGTCCACACCTACACCCATGACTAATGACCCCTTCTCGCACCCAAACCGACCTTCTAGTCACTTGACCAAGCCCGCAATCTGATCTCTCGGGAGAAAAGTAGGAAAGGTGGGCTATTTCACTAAAAATAGCCTACTTTTTCCTTACCGATGCCGGTTCCTACTCGACCGCCGTCGGTTACGTAACCGCCATCCGTTCCCTGTAAATGGGCTCCCCGGGCCAAAATCAAAGGTCGAATGATTTTTGAATAGACAAAGATCATTGGGAGCGAAAAATAGAGTCCAGATCTTCACTTGATCGAGAAGAGACGAGTGAAGAGACCGGAGAGTTTGCAAGAAAGGAGATCAACTTGCATCTTCGTCAAAACTAGTAAGTCACATCTTGCATGTCCTCTGTTATAAAATTTCTTATGATCTTTGAATCACAGGTCCTCCTAAATCCATTTCTGAATCCACTACCCAACGTGCCATTGCGTCTAATTGTCATTATTTTACCTCTCATCATCTCATTTCCCAATATCACCTATAAACCAACCTTACAAACACCAAGAAATACAAACACCCCACCAAAACAACCAACCTACGGTCCTAAGCCCAATCGCGTCGGTTACTGTTTAGAGACCGGTATCGCTTATTACCCGACTATAGCTTAAACCACCTTCTCCTACCCGTTTCAACCAAGTAATCTAATTGATATTTTGCGAGTCTTTTGTGTTAATTCATATTAGCGGAAACCGACCACCTTCGAAAGGAAGTTTTATATTTCCAGGCCCAAGGTAGTTTCCTCATTTATTGTTTAATCAAAATCTTGTGGTCTTGTGTTCTTATTTGTAGGTAGTCCTTCCAAGACAAAAAAGAGTTCTTCGCAGTCAACCTGATCTTTCTCTACGGTATGCGCACACCATCTCGACATTTAACAGTATTCCTCATAGCCCTAACCTTATCTGTTTCTAAAAGGAATGAAAGGATAGAAGCAACTCTATTCCCGAAGCTTGAAACATTCCGAGCGAAACATTTTTGGCACGCCTTGGTGGGACCCATTTTGGGTTTCTTTATTTCTTGCTTGCTTTCATATAGGGAGCATACTCTCACTGTTTTCTTCTTCTAAAGATATTCACAAGGTATTTTGTTATTTTGGTAAAAGAACTTGCTTTGTTTTTGCATCTTGCATTAGTGAAAGTCATCTCTTTTGCTTCATCGAATATCATTTTCAATTTGGGTTTAAAACACGCGCATTGCATCCTGCTTGCTATTTTCAATTCTAGTGAACATAGATTAAGTAACAGTCATACACGTGGGGTGATATCCATGGTATTGACAAGAAATTGATCTTACATTCACTTGCACAACACATACCGAATCACTTCACAATTAACACAACATCTCAAACACCCCCTTTTCGTGGTATTCCTCCGCCCGATTGAGGTAACCTTATAAGCCAAAACAAACTTGACATTTCCCTAGGTCTTGTTGTTTAGGATTACACATCATTCTACGTCTAAAGGCATAAGCCCACGATAACTAAAATTAACCCTAGGGTTAGTCTCTCTCGGATTTGCGTGTGCATTTTTCTTATTTTCATTCTGTTTTCTGTCATACTTTGTCTTCTATGACCAATAATTTGACTTATATACTAACGTTGTTAAAAATCAAATTAGCAGCCTTTCATATCTTATTATCCTAGACTTCTACACCGGCATCGGTTAATTGACCGACGTCGTCTGTACTCTGACCGACATCCGTTATTAGACCGACATCGTTCTCGTCTTTTACACCCCGACAAACCAAAGAACTCGCCAAATTCATCATTCTGAGGTTGTTTCTGTTCTTGATAGATTGAAACCTTACTGTGTGCTCTTGTCCATGGTTGTTATCACTCGGAAGCAAGCCGCCGCCATGGTTTCACATCCCTGCTCTGTGCCTTTTCCTGAATCACCCCCTTCACATTCTATAGGGAACCCTACGGACACCAGTGAGATCCCCAAAATTCCTGTAGGAGATAAGGACTTTGCCAAATTTCTGGATGCTAATCCTAGCACTGTACAATACTATTTGTCTCATGCCCCTGACCGTACGCCTGATGGTCAGCTCTTTGTTGGCATGCCTATTAGTATAGCTGCTCATTTAGCTCCCACTCCGCCTTGATAACACCGCCTTCTCGCACCTTTATCCCCATCTCCCAATCCGACAGCCTTCTGAGGTTCATATGACTCGATTGGCTTTTCCTTGGCCAATTTTCGACCCCATGTATCATTACCACCGATTGCCCCTACTTCATCTCTCTTTCAGACTACTCCATTCATGACTTGCTCTCTGCCACCTATTCACACGAGATTTCCTTCTCAAGCTCCGCCTACCTTTTCATTCCCATACACTTATCCTGTAACCTCAACACCTTATATGGGACATCCCTATTCAGTCGCCTCAACATATTCATCCTCCATACCTTATCAACACTTAACCCCACCATTGTCTAGCGGAGGCCCTTGGCCCAATTTGCCTCCGTTTACCACAACCGCACCATCATCTCATCCAACCACACATTTCATCAAACAAATGATGGACAAAATGCAAAATCTAGAGGCTTCTGTGTCGGGAAGTCGTAGCGCCTTGACATACGAGCAAGTTTGTCGGGAGCCTATTCACCCTTCTGTCCCCCTTCACTCATATCCTCCTCAATGGGAATTGCCGAAATTTACTCGTTTTAATAGTAAAGAGGATCCTCAACAAAACTTGCGATCGTTTAGACATGCTTGTTATTTCATTGCCCATGATGATGCCTTGTTACTCGCACATTTCCCATGTCCTTATCAGGGACCCGCCTGAGTGGTACAAAGGCTTTTAACCCAAAGACTCAATCTTCTCTTTTAACCAACTAGCCCAATCTTTCTTGGATCACTTCTCCATTAACATTGCTAAGAAAGTATCCATCACCGACCTTTATGCCATCCGACATTCAAGACGAATCTATCGCAGATTTCGTCGGACGATGGCGCGCCTTATCAACCAACATACATATGCCTTGCCTCGGATCGAACTTATCGAACTTTTCACGCGGGCATGTGCTAAGCATATTTCTCCTACTCTTCAAATTCAAACTTTCCACACATTTGATGAGGCCTTTACCATGGCTCGGAACTAGAAATTCGAGCCTTAGAAGAAGAGAAATTGCGGTTCAAGAACAAAAACCCCAATTTCCGAACTCCCGATTCTACCAATAAACCAAACACCACCACTCCTCACACGTCCACTTCTTCTAAATCAAAAGGAGCTGTCCACGCGGTGATGGTCAAATCTCAAGCCCCGTCTAATCCTCCACCAAAAACCACCTATAAGTACAAAGCCGAGCCCATTAATTACACTCCCTTGGGAGAAACCTATGGTGTCATCTTGGAAAAATTGCTCAAGGCCGGAGCTATCACCTTGCCTCCTGTTAAACCTCACTCCGGGTTTGACTCCACTCGTGCTATACCTTCCTGGTACAAAGAAAATGACTTTTGTAACTTTCACCGTGTAAAGGGACATAGTCATGAAAACTGCAAGATGTTGAAAAACATAGTGCAGGAAATGGTTGACGCAGGGGATATAACCCTCGATAATCCTAATGCCCCTGCCAACCGAAATTTGAAAATCTTCAACAAACCATTCCCGAATCACTCTTCCAACAGTAACACAAACCAGGATATCTTAGCCGAGGAGAGTGTTCATGAGATCCATGCAATCTTCGATACCCAGCCAAAAGCCTCTATCGAGAAAATTTTGAGTCAAGCCTCTTCACCGACACGAGAGTCCGAACCTCCTTTACCACCATCAAACCAAAGCGAAATCATTCCTTTACCCATAAAGGAGTTAACTACCCAGACTTCTCTTCCTATTGATGAGTCTTCTTACACCACATCTCTACAAGACTGCGAATCGGATGTTATCTAATTTATCTATTTCCCGAGACTTCCTTCTACCGCTCTTGTTGCACAAGAGGAAGGTAAGCCACTCCTTTTGACATCCTTAGATGAGAAATCTCTTGCATCACCAAATTCTTTAATCATGACGGATCCTCTCTAACATGCCCTCTTACCTATTAGTTCTTCATCACCTAAATCTTTTGACGACCTTTTGACCTCTTAACATCTATTGATACAAAGTGCCTCATCTACCCCCAGTATCACACCCACAATGGATTGGAATCACAACCCACCTTTCTTCCGTACAACATTTACAATTCAAACCTTAAGACTGTCATTCTCTAGAAGATAGGAGAATCCTATGGGAACGTTTGAGTACCCCCTTTTCCACTCAAATGCAACATGACCGATCCCGACACATCTACCATATACCCGAAGTGTTTACGAAACTCAAAATGCCTATGTCCTCATTCTCACCCCGTATCTATACTCGTGATCCCATCCACCTCTATCAATCTAACCAAATCTTCCCCTACACTTGGGACCTCACAATACCCGAGTCTAACACACCCGCCTAAGCGACTAGATTTGTCCAAAAATAAAACCGCCTCACCACCTAGGAGACAAACTCAATCCGTGCCTCTATCACAATCAAAACCATCATCGTCACACTTACCTTCCATATTGGGATCTCATCCTTCCACCTTGCATCAATATATCATACCTCCTGTGTTTTCTTCAAAACGACCTACGCCCTCTGCGCCCATACAAAGATCTAAGGGTATATCAACATTATCACCCCACGTATCTTGTCCACCCATCAACCCTAAACAAACCCCATCATTAAAGGATTTATTTTCTCACACCCCCTTTCTCCGTGATTGTTTCACGCTACCACGTCATCTATAGCCTCATCATCTAACCACCAACGTAGCTCTGCGCCAAAGAAAACACGTTTAGTGAAAACCACGTGTCAACACCCTTTGGCTAAATCACCACCCATACGAACCAACCACGCTCAAACATTACCAAAGCCCACACAACCAATACCCTCATCCTCCTCCGATTTTGACCCACTCAAAGGATCTTACACCAAAATCCTTGCTATGTTGGTGGAGAATGCGACCATTTCCCTACCCCCACTTAGATCTTATGACCCGTCTAAACCTCGGCCTATAGGTTATGATGAGTCTAAAATCTGCGCTTATCACCGCACACCAGGACATGATGTGGAGGGATGCAAAGCTTTAAAAACCATCCTTTGTCAGTCACCTCTCCCGGATAGAAAGGTTAAAAAGACAACTTACAAAGGGAGAGACCTTTAGCTTCCATTCCTCTCTCTGTACCATCCGTCCCCACCTCACCAAGATCTATCATTATTACAACCCCACCTCTTGAAGACCATGAGTTATCCGAACCATCTTCCTCATCTCGGGTTTACGAGATTAATATGATTAGTGTTGCTACTCGAGGCACGTAAAAACAACAAGAAAGCGAAAGAAAGCACACCTGAGTCCTCTCTTTCTCCGTCTAGCATCCCGATTGCACCACCACCCAAAGTGGTTATTCGTGGACCACGCTTAACTTTGTCTCTAATGGAGTTTCCCATCGAGCCATGATCAAACAACTTCACCAATCACCCGTAAAAATGACACTATATGATCTCATTCAGACTTCTGAATCTCATCGACAAGCTCTCGTTGAAATTCTTCAAGGGATCGAGGTCTTACCTAATGAAACCCTCCCTGTTGCCTCCATTCTAACACCCAATCACGTTGCCTCCTCACCAAACAAACCCACCGCCCCAACCACTTCCTCTTTGCACCACACACTGCTTTGCTGCAGTCAGGTTTCTCTGAAGATGAAATTGTTGACTTTGGTACAGAAGATCCTGACCCTGCCCTTTTCATCTCAGCTTACGTCCAGGACATTCGGGTGCGTCGTGTTATGATTGATGGGGGCGCTAGCCTAAACATCATCTCTTCAAAAGCTTTTCAACAAATGAATATCCCTTCTAGCTACATGTGTGCCAACCCCATCATGTTGCGGTCATTCAACGATGCCATTACCTCTACCTTAGGCACCGTGATCCTCAACATTCGGGTAGGACCACGTACTTTACCCGAACTCTTCTATGTCCTTGAGGGAGAGTTCCAATACAACATGTTGTTAGGCCGCCCCTGGATCCGAGCTATGGGATGCGTTCCCTCCACATTACATAGGTGCATAAAATTTGAGTATGAGGGGAAGTCCTACACCGTAAAAGCTGACCCTCCCCCTTTCAAAACCTGCAACATGTTATATCGCCCTAATGATGTGCTTGTGCCAATCAAGACACCCATTCACCCAGGCCAACCCTCCACGTCAACCACACCTCAACCATCCACATCAACCGCACCTACCCCTTCAACTAATGAAACCACCGTTGCAAATACTACTTCCCTCCCCGCGGATAACATCCCAACCTCAGACCCTCTAGTAGATGTTTTTCAACGCCTCACGCTGGGGGAGTATCGCCTATATAACGTTAGTTCTTTCCATACTCCACAAGAGTACATGCACATCCTAGCCATCCTCATTTTATACTTTAGAACAAGTGAATTTTTTTTTTTTT
This sequence comes from Taxus wallichiana var. yunnanensis, assembly GCA_018340775.1. NCBI lineage: Eukaryota > Viridiplantae > Streptophyta > Pinopsida > Cupressales > Taxaceae > Taxus > Taxus wallichiana. Next base: position 53,599,864 of record CM031237.1, read on the forward strand.
TTTTTGATAATTGCATCTCTGGTTCTAAATACATAATTTAGAACTCACAAATCAAATAACCATTCATATAACAGACAACCATATGCAGCTGTAATGACTCGGATTACTTCCGATCTATTCATTCCATGACTCGGTAATCTACTGATCTATTCATGAGTAATAAGAGTTGGTGTTTTTAGTTAACACTTTACTCTTGCGGTTCTCTTCCCTACTCTGGGATTCAGAATGCTCTGTCCAAGGAACCTAAGCTGAATAATCGTTCTTATTATTATTCATCGGCATCTCATCCCTTAGACTAGGTGAATTAGGACAACGCAATCGCGACTTGCGATACTTTGGCCAAAGATTTGAAACATCTTTTTATGTCTCGTATTCCTTAACGGCATACTCGTCAATCGGAATACGTCCTTCACCCCATTCATATGTTATATAGAATGTCCTACACGACTCTTGTCGGTCCTTCCTTTCTGGCTGAATCACCGGAGGCGGATTAACAAGGTGATAATGTTATATGGATGCCCACGAGGATTAGGGATATGGTGACATCTTGGTTCAACCTTGCGGTTCACCGGTGTGTCATGATACCCCGAATCTCTAGGCAGCCTTATAATATGACCACGTTCTTAATCGGACCACTGGGTAACTCGTGCGAAATCAAGTGTAAATCTTAGCGATCAATGCGAAGGGTGTCGCCATAAGTCATCTGCATTGTTGTAACTTGAGAAGATCCTAATCTTCTCGGAGGTACAACCTGCGATTGACTTGTGTCGTCCAACCTTTAAATCCGCCTCGAAAAGATCTACTTAATAACATGCGTTACGCACTTGAGTTTAAATTACTTTAAAGACTTTTCCCTAAGGTTAGCCTTTCCGTTCCTGGATTCTTCGTCTTAAGACGACCCTCCTCTATAAAACCCATTACATGGTAGAGGTATTAAGGTCAAGTTCTCATCGAGTCATTAGAATACACACGATTCTAAAACAACGAAATTGGACAATATCTCATAACCTTTGCTTGAGATTGCCATCTGAACTCCATTTGATTGTATATCGGTTCTCTTAACTGAATTTATATCATACTTATTAGTATAAAGATATAAATGATTAAGAATCAATTTAATATTGTCTGTCATACTTAGGACTAGGGATTAGTAATTTAATCCAGACTTGTTTAGCGTTACCTTAGGTTCATTTTTAACCTATCTTCTAGAAAGACAATTATTTAAATTCAATATTGCTTTTGCTAGAACAAATTAGAACTACTAAACACTCATAAGAATTCAATCTCATTTTCCTTATAAGCTTTCATTGTCAATCACAAAAGCATCCATATTACACAAATAACGTTACCACTCGGTATATAAACCGAAGAAGGTCAACTATCGAAATAGAATACAACACATAAGTATCAAACACTTATTTCCATTCCTTTCAAAACTATACAATTACATTTTATGCAAACAACATACTTGATCTGATGCTCAACGGAAAAGAAACATCTTTTCACATATAGTACATTTATAAAATCAAGTTGTAATTCATTATAAATCAATTAAACAATCGATCGGCTGTCGGATCTGCATTGCTTTTACCTCTTACGGCAACCATCTGCAAAAATAGTCAACATGAGTCGATTGATGGCCCGAGCATGATAAGCACTAACTTTTAAAACAATTGCAATCCATCAATTGTTTTCATTAAACCTACTGTTTAAATGAGATCGAGATATCCACATAAGTAAACATATTCAGACTATGCCTTTGTAATACAAAATGATTACAAATATGTAACTCTATCATTGTTACAAAATAGTCTTAATCACTTTCTAATATTTCATCAAATATTAAGAATCAAGGAACGAATGTACACAAACAATCATTGAATCCAAAATCACAACATTGGACAGATCGTTTCATTCATCCAAAAAGGGAAATATCATAACAATTCGGGATTCCACCAATATGTTACAAAACAATTCCCACTGTTAGACAGATATCATCAAATAAGCAAAAGAAGAGAAAGAACCAAATCATTCACACTTCCTTTCACATAAGTTCATTACTGTAATGTCTTCACATATGAATTGTATTCATCCAGTATGTATACGATTAAGTCCGTCAAACTATAAGAAGAATTACTGTCATAATAAAAATCGAACAAAACAAGGCTTTTCAACCCAAGTTCGAAATCAAAGAACCTCTAGAATTGCGGTCAACAATGGACAACATTGCATTAGGCAATTGAATGTTTCCCTAAGATTATGCCAAGATAATCACTCAAAACTTCCGAACATGCTCAGTCACAATCAGACAGGAGTAAACGGAGAGGAATATAACCAATCTATTCTTACCTTGGCGCATGCAAGTCTAAAGTGTGGTATTCGCGACTCACCCCAACAGGGACAGAACACGAAATAATTAACCATACTCAAGGAACTCAATAGTGACAAACGCGGTGTCAAGTAGCGAGTTCATTAAGAGACAGAAATACAAGTTACCTTCCAAGAACTCAAATGATTCCAACAGTAGTAACAAGTCAAACAATTACATATGATTCCATCTGAGCTCATCAACGGAGCATAATAAAAATCAGGCAAACAAATTTAATTACTGATTTCAAACAAAGAATCCAAGCCGAACTCTTGCCATGCGACACAATGGTATTCTTACGAATAACGAGAGATCAAAATACAAATTATTCCCTTAAGTCATTTGGAACAACGATTTCCAAAATTCATCTATATTGACCATGAGCAGTGACTTAAACATATAAATCATTCATCGACTCCTTTGAGTCATTCAAATAAAAATGAATATAATTACTGTATTTATATTGCATCGATACGGGTTAATATCCATGACCTAACTTCATAAGGCCGATATACAAGATGTCAAACTATTCAGAGAAATCCGTCCAGGCCAAATAGACATCACGAGTTCAATCTCAGGCTTATACAGAAGCCAAAAGAAACAAGATACCCTCTACAGGGTCAAACAACAGATTAAACCCAACAGTCCCAAATTTGAAGCGATCACACTGGTTGTTTATCAAGAATCAAACCAAGTCTATACAATGGTATTCAAGATAATAAAGAAGAATAATTAATGATTCATCTACTCCAGTAATGATAAACATAAAAAAACAGGCTTCAATAATTACTGTTTTCGTAAAGAAAATACCAACTGAACCTTCTTCAACATTTTGAACAAGTTACACAGAAGGAAACGAAACAGTACAACCGGGGAATCTATACCCAAAAATTACTGTAGTTAACAGAGGTCGAAAGACCTGTTACTTCTCAAGATTTCAAACAAATCCTTGTCCAATATTCAAAATATATATATAATCGTATAACTTCCACAGTAATCCATTTATACAAGTCATTCAATGGACTCTTACAGAGTCGTTCCAATATATAATATACATACATCCATAATGCATACTGTAACGGTTAAATCTCGTTACCCCTATGAAAAGGAAAACAATTCCAAAGAGTTGCAAAAAGATACTGTCACATCGAAAGATGTTATTCACAAACAACCTTCAAGACAAATGAAACCCAACAGTATCAATAACTGCCATCAACAAAACCCACGACAGAGCTTACAAAATTTCCAAAACTCTGAACAATCAAACAGGTACACCAGTATCCTTCCCGACTGTTTTCCCCACAAAAATTGACGATCAAAAATCGACAAACAAAACAATGGCCTATACCCATTACAAGAACGATCTATGGGCTCACGCTGTACAGGCCGAGCATTCACACATTTCATATGTTTCGCATATTTAAGCCCAAAATGCAAACACAAAGAAATAATGCCACAGTTCGAATTTAATAAACACCCAACAAAGGATAAATGAAGATTCGAACCAGAAGAAAAACAGTACCAAGAAAAATCACACCAGACATCCATAGATAAACAACTAATTTCTTAAATCATTAGAACAGAGTTGTTCTAATGAAATCATTTGAAAGACAACAAGATATTTAAAGGTTAGGGCCTAACATGCCTGTATTTTTGCTCAAATTTCTGAAGCAGACCACTGGAAGAGCTCGTGCTTCCTTTTCCTTTTCCAAGTTAGAGCGACCAACAAAATTTTGCTATCTCCATCACATATATATCCTCCATGACAGAGAAAAGAGCTAGATAACCTCATGCTCGCCATGCAACACAAAGAAGACTGGTGCGAAGAACCGGTGAGCAGCGAGAGAGATCCGAAAATCGCGACAAGCCAAACAAACCAAAAACTTCCCGTTTGCATGCCTTCTCGCGAGTTAGAGAGCTCGACTACCGAGAATATTGAATGCAATTAAACCAACTTTCCCGCTCAGACTCCACTTCCACCGACCGCCAGAATTGGCGACAGTCCAATGAAAATTCAAGTCCATTTCCAAACTTAGCGACCTGCCACGTCGGCTTAGGTTAGCTGTTGCTTAAACCTCCGCCATGACCTGTCCCTCATCCTTATCCCATGCATTAAATGTCATAGAAAATGCCGCCCATGGTTCGCACCCCCTTCCATAGGCCCCTTTTCATTCTCCTCATTAGTTAGGTTAGTATCTTAGGTTAGAATTTAGGGTAATACTCATTCTAACCATATTACACATAGATACTAACTTAGGACATTAACACATAGCCTAGGTCTAGGTTAGATTAACACTAATCTAACCCCTAGGTTAGGTTTAGTCTTAGGTTACTAATCATTTAATAATTCCGATTAGGTGCGTTACGTACACTCGAGAAAAAGACCTTCATCATACCTTCTTAAGCGGGGTTAGCTCTGTTCTTACTGCTGCGAAATCGTATGTAAGCGAATTATTACAGTCCACGATCGAGACCTTCCGGATATACTTCCATATCGGGAACCAATTCATTTTTACTTGATCAGCTGAGTCATACTCTGACTAGCTTATTAAATACTTCTAGACCTTGCGATCTGTTGTTCAAGTGCGTGATTTAATTCATCATGAACAAACTTAAAGCATTACTTGGATCAATTCCACTGATCCAAGACTAGATTTTATAGATGGATAACTCTATAATTCATTCCGAGATCAGATTAACACTCAGATACAAAATGAAATAGATAAAAGAGTCTAACCATATTCTGACTCAGTCAAGATCTGCAATCTGCAAAGAAATTACAGTACATATCAAGCATGATTTCTAAATCGAGGAACACATCCTTATACAAGAAATCACATATCAACACTTGTATGCCCAGGAGAAAGTAACAACAGTTCAGGGTGTTACATGCTTCCCTCCTAAAAAGATTCATCGTCCCGATGAATTACATATTAAATTAACCTTCAGGTCAATCAATTTATTAGTACACAAACAATGTGACTACTTCCATAATTGAATAGTTCCAGAAATCAATGTCACACATATTTTATTCAACCTCGAATAAAATCTTGCCTTCATCGGCTTTCATAAATACTTAAAAAAAAACAATCGAGTTCATAAAAGTATGTTTTATCAATGATTTCATTACATTGAAAAAGAGAAGGAAAAGCAATTTTCATCTCTTCGAGATTTTCCCAAGTTGCACTTTCTTCGCTAAAGCTGGTCCCACTTTGGACCTTACATTCTTGAATATCACGATTTCTTAAATGCGATTGGCGAGTTTCGGCACTCGTGTGGGTTTAACCACGATTATTCTGGTCTTGGACCTGCAGGAATTCAATTTAAAACATGTGACAGATCTGAAACGTATTTCTTGAGCAAAAAATATGGAAAACATCATGCATGCGAGATAAAGCGGTGGCAATGCTAAGCGATAAGCTACTACGTTGATTATTTAGACAATTTGAAAGGTCCCACAAATCGAGGTGACAACTTGGCAGCCTTGCCAAAAGTTATAGAACTCTTTACGGGTTTAACACGAAGGAAAACCTTATCACCAAGCTCAAACCTTCTATCGACCCGCTTAAGGTCGGCATAGCTCTTACGTCTATCCATTTGCCTCCTTTAATCTTTCACGAATCGAAGCTTAACTTGCTGTTTCCATTTACGTGAGAATCTCTGGTCCAATTACCACTCTATCCTCAACAACTTTGTCCCAACTAACGGGGTTACGCACTTTCTTCCATAAAGTGCTTCAAATGGTGCCATCTTAAGAGATGAATGATAAGTGTTGTTGTATGCGAACTCAACTAATGGAAGATACTCTTCCCATTTATCTTGTTGATCCATGCAATACATTATGCACATATCCTCCAACACTTGATTTACCCTCTCGGTTTGTCCATCCGTTTCGGATGATATGCGAGAACTGAAGTTTAGTTTCGTTCCTAGGGCTGTGTTAGCGTTTGCCAAAACCTTGACGTCATTCTAGGATCCTGTCGAGATATAATCAGTTACTACGGTACACCATGTAATCTGAAAATTTCGTGTACGAATCTCTTGGCCAACAACTTTGGTGAATCATCCTTTAGATTTCCAGCGATGAAATGAGCTACCTTGGTCGGTTATCTCTGACTACGAGGATAACATCATGTTTATTCTGGACATAGGTAGTCCTTGTACAAAATCCATGGTTATTACTTGCCATTTGTACTGCGGTATGCTATGAGGATATAACAGTCCAGCCGGGTGCATATGTTCTGCCTTCACCCGCTGACATTCCAGACAATGAGTCACAAGATTAATCACATCCTTTTTCATACCTTTCCAGAAGTATTGTTGTTTCAAATCAGCTAGCATTTTTGTGATACCTGGGTGTCCAGAGAAAGGTGAATTATGAAATTCAACTAACAACTTCTTCCTCAAGTCGCTCAGCATAGGTACATATACCCTATTTTCATAACGCAAGATTCCTTCATTATCAAAATGAAAACCTTTATACCTTATATCCTTAGGTTACTGCGGCAATGTGCTTTTACTTCTTTGATAAGTATGCATCGATTACGAGGCACTTTTTACCTCGTCTTTAAGCGAGTTCTTAATGTTATAAGAGCGAAATGTGCCTCCTACGACTTAGAGCATCAGCTACTCTATTCTCCTTCCCTTTGATATAGCTTATATCAAAGTCATATTGTGATAAAAATTCTAACCACCTTCTCATGTCGGCATTGATTGGGGTGAGTAAAAATATATTTCAGTCCCAGTGATCGGTTTTCAACTCAAAGGTTTCCCTAGTAAGTAGTGTCTCCAGGACTTGAAGTGCATGAACAATGGCAGCAAGTTCCAAATCATGAGGGCATAATTCAGCTCATGTAACTTAAGTTTTCTACTTTCATATGCTATGACTTGATCATTTTGTAGCAAAACACCTCCAAGGCCTTCCCCAGAAGCATCCGTTACAACAGTAAAATTCCCATTAGGGTCTGGTACAGCTAAAATAGGTGCAGAAGTCAATTGGTCTTTCAGACTTTTGAAAGCCGCTTCGCACTTGTCATTCCATATGAATTTCTTATCCTTCTTTTGTAAAGAAGTTATTGGTGCAGCTATTTTAGAAAAATCCTTAACAAATTTTCTATAGTAACCTGCAAGACCCATGAAGCTTCTTACTTCATGTACATTCTTTGGTGCAGGCCACTCAGTTATTGCCACTATTTTTGAAGGATCTACTGCGATTCCTTCTTTACTTATGACATGACCCAAATAGTGAACTTCTGAATCAAAGAAAGAACATTTGGATAACTTACCATACAACTTTCTCTTTCTCAAAATTCCCAAAACTATCTTCAGATGCTCATTGTGCTCCTCAACACTTTTAGAATAAATGAGAATATCGTCCAAGAATACAAGTACAAACTTGTCCAGGTATTCTTGAAAAATATTGTTCATTAAATTCATAAAGGCTGCGGGTGCATTAGTTAACCCAAAGGGTAGAACTGTAAATTCATAATGTCCGTACCTTGTTCGGAAAGCTGTTTTATGAATATCTTCCTCTTTAATCCTTAACTGATGATAACCAGATCGAAGGTCTATCTTAGAATAAACCGCTGCTCCACGCATCTGATCAAACAGATCATCGATCCTAGGAAGTGGATATCGGTTCTTGATTGTTGCTTTGTTCAACATCCGATAATCAATACACAGCCTTAGTGTTCCATCCTTCTTTTTCACAAATATCACAGGTGCTCCCCAAGGTGAAACACTTGGTCTAATCAATCCTTTAGACAAAAGCTCTTGTAACTGTGCCTTAAGCTCAACTAACTCAGTAGTAGTCATCCGATAAGGCGCTTTGGAAATAGGTTCCGTTCCAGGCTTGATTTCAATGGAAAAATCAAATTCTCTCTTGGGTGGTAACCCTGGTAATTCCTCAGGAAAAACATCCCTGAAACCTTGTAGCAGGAGGAATTGTTCCATGAAATCATCATCTTCTTACGAAGATTCGAGATATCTTTACCGCATAAAGGGTACATCCTTTATTTTTAGCCTTTTAAGCTGCATGGTGACAGGTTTTCTAACTGAAATTTCTCGTTTCACACCTTGAATCTCTGCTGATTCCAGGTGATCATCTAAACATTTTATGTTCTTTTCATAGCAATCTACCTTTGCTTTATGGTCAGCTAACCAATTGACACCGATGACAATGTCATACGATCCCAAAGGTGCAACATAGAGATCAACTTCCGTGGAAAAGTCGGGTAAGTCAGGACTGCCCCAAAAAGACACATACTCAACTGTATGAGCAATTATTACCATCTTTATACAGTCAAGATTTATCCATTTTCCCGACTTTTCTTTTAAGTTTAGAAGCTAGTTTATTAGATATAAAACATTCGGTAGCTCTGTATCAAAAAGAATAGTAGCGGTATGCCGAATAACTTACAGGAACTTCTATAGTGTCACTTGCTTTTCACTTTTGTCAAAGCTCTTTGCGGCATGTATCTTATCTTTGCTTGATTACGATCATCCTTCTTGAAAGGGCACTTGATTTGCGTAGTGATCTTTACCACAATTGTAGCACCTCCTACGGGTCCCTTTTTAGGCTCAAAGTTGCCTCCGGTTTTATAATTGTCACGTTTGTCCTCCATAGGGCTTACGCCCATTATTATAATTTTTAGCAAAATTATCCTTTATGTTTCAATGAGGCTTATTTACTGCTGCTTTCTTATTGTTATCTCTGAAACTTACTCTTGTTTCCAAACTTTTCCATGGTCCTTTTAAGGTGCGAGAGGTTGAAGAAGGGTTTGCGGTCTTCTTCCGCACTTCCTCCTTATGAGCGAAAATAGCCTTTAATTTCTGTTCTTGCCTTATGGCCTTTTCAACAACTCCTTCCATAGTGGTTGGGTGTGAACATCGACCTCTCCCCTATCACACAGGATTGATCCCATGATGAATTTCCGTATCCTGAACTTTTAAATCGAGTTTGATCTTTGCGGTACATACTTGAGGAGTTTTGTAAACCGCTCCCGGTATTCGATTCTGTTAGCTTCCCTTGAGCTAAGTTACGAAATCTGTCATTTTCGATCATAGAAAAGTTGTGGCAGCCAACGTTGCCTAAAATAGCCTTTAAATTGATCCCAAGTAATATTGGTCTCATCGATGTTTAGCTCGACTTTTCGGCTATCCCACCACGAAGATGCTTCGTGAGAAAGGCGATAGGCTCCCCAAATAGCTTTGGTTTCCTCGAGAAGTTCCTTATTGCAAAGTACTTCTCCATTTCGTTGAGCAGTTCTCGGCTCCATCTCTAATGTGGTGCCATCATACTTAGGTGGACTTATCCTTTTATATCATTAGTGAGTTCTGCTGCCAATCTGGCCTTTTTGTTTTCTGGTTGGACAGGTGCATTTCCAGCATTAACATCAACACCCATGTCGGGGTTGTCCTCAGGAGGTTGCTGATTATTATTATCAGCTTCTTCATCCTCCTCATTTCCCATCACCTGCTGTTCAAGTACAGCTAAGCGATCTCTTGTGTCCAACGGGGCAGCGAGGATCTCATCAAGTTTACGGGTTGTTGCCGCTCCTCCTTGGTGGAGCATTATTATAACGTTCCCCTTGTTCTAACCATTTTACATTACAAGAAAATTCAGGTTTTATCGGATTATGGACTCAATAGGTCCAAGAGCTGCAACCTTCAGCTCTGATACCAAGATGTAACATCCTCATTTTATACTTTAGAACAAGTGAATTTTTTTTTTTTTTTTTGATAATTGCATCCTGGTTCTAAATACATAATTTAGAACTCACAAATCAAATAACCATTCATATAACAGACAACCATATGCAGCTGTAATGACTCGGATTACTTCCGATCTATTCATTCCATGACTCGGTAATCTACCGATCTATTCATGAGTAAAAAGAGTTGGTGTTTTTAGATAACACTTTACTCTTGCGGTTCTCTTCCCTACTCTGGGATTCAGAATGCTCTGTCCAAGGAACCTAACTGAATAATCGTTACTATTATTCATCGGCATCTCATCCCTTAGACTAGGTGAATTAGGACAACGCAATCAGCAGCTTGCGATACTTTGGCCAAAGATTTGAAACATATTGTTTATGTCTCGTATTCCTTAACGGCATACTCGTCGATCTGGAATACGTCCTTCACCCCATTCATATGTTATATAGAATGTCCTACAACGACTCTTTGTCGGTCCTTCCTTTCACTGTTGAATCACCGGAGGCGATTAACAAGGTGATAATGTTATATGGATGCCCACGAGGATTAGGGATATGGTGACATCTTGGTTCAACCTTGCGGTTCAACGGTGTGTCATGATACCCCGAATCTCTAGGCAGCCTTATAATATGACCACGTTCTTAATCGGACCACAGGTAACTCATGCGAAATCAAGTGTAAATCTTAGCGATCAATGCAAAGGGTGTCGCCATAAGTCATCTGCATTGTTGTAACTTGAGAAGATCCTAATCTTCTCGGAGGTACAACCCTGCAGTTGACTTGTGTCGTCAACCTTTAAATCCGCCTCGAAAAGATCTACTTAATAACATGCGTTACGCACTTGAGTTTAAATTACTTTAAAGACTTTTCCCTAAGGTTAGCCTTTCCCGTTCCCTGGATTCTTCGTCTTAAGACGACCCTCCTCTATAAAACCCATTACATGGTAGAGGTATTAAGGTCAAGTTCTCATCAAGGAGTCATTAGAATACACCTGATTCTAAAACAACAGAATTGGACAATATCTCATAACCTTTGCTTGAGATTGCCATCTGAACTCCATTTGATTGTATATCAGTTCTCTTAACTGAATTTATATCATACTTATTAGTATAAAGATATAAATGATTAAGAATCCAATTTAATATTGTCCTGTCATACTTAGGACTAGGGATTAGTAATTTAATCCAGCTTGTTTAGCGTTCCGCTTAGGTTCATTTTTAACCTATCTTCTAGAAAGACAATTATTTAAATTCAATATTGCTTTTGCTAGAACAAATTAGAACTACTAAACACTCATAAGAATTCAATCTCATTTCCTTATAAGCTTTCATTGTCAATCACAAAAGCATCCATATTACACAAAGATAACGTTACCACTCTGGTATATAAACCGAAGAAGGTCAACTATCAGAAATAGAATACAACACATAAGTATCAAACACTTATTTCCATTCCTTTCAAAACTATACAATTACATTTTATGCAAACAACATACTTGATACAATGCTCAACGGAAAAGAAACATCTTTTCACATATAGTACATTTATAAAATCAAGCTGTAATTCATTATAAATCAATTAAACAATCTGATCAGCCTGTCAGATCTGCATTGCTTTTACCTCTTACGGCAACCATCTGCAAAAATAGTCAACATGAGTCGATTCAATGAGGCCAGGCATGATAAGCACTAACTTTTAAAACAATTGCAATCCATCAATTGTTTTCATTAAACCTACTGTTTAAATGAGATCAGATATCCACATAAGTAAACATATTGGACTATGCCTTTGTAATACAAAATGATTACAAATATGTAACTCTATCATTGTTACAAAATAGTCTTAATCACTTTCTAATATTTCATCAAATATTAAGAATCAAGAGAACGAATGTACACAAACAATCATTGAATCCAAAATCACAACATTGGATGGATCGTTTCATTCATCCAAAAGGAAATATCATAACAATTAGGGATTCCACCAATATGTTACAAAACAATTCCCAGCTTTGTTAGGCGGATATCATCAAATAAGCAAAAGAAGAGAAAGAACCAAATCATTCACACTTCCTTTCACATAAGTTCATTCTTGTAATGTCTTCACATATGAATTGTATTCATCCGGTATGTATACGATTAAGTCAAATCAAACTATAAGAAGAATTACTGTCATAATAAAAATCGAACAAAACAAGGCTTTTCAACCCAAGTTCGAAATCAAAGAACCTCTAGAATTGCGGTCAACAATGGACAACATTGCATTAGGCAATTGAATGTTTCCCTAAGATTATGCCAAGATAATCACTCAAAACTTCCGAACATGCTCAGTCACAATCAGACAGGAGTAAACGGAGAGGAATATAACCAATCTATTCTTACCTTGGCGCATGCAAGTCTAAAGTGTGGTATTCGCGACTCACCCCAACAGGGACAGAACACGAAATAATTAACCATACTCAAGGAACTCAAACAGTGACAAACGACAGTGTCCAAGTAGCAGGTTCATTAAGAGACAGAAATACAAGTTACCTTCCAAGAACTCAAATGATTCCAACGGTAGTAACAAGTCAAACAATTACATATGATTCCATCTGAGCTCATCAACGGAGCATAATAAAAATCAGGCAAACAAATTTAATTACTGATTTCAAACAAAGAATCCAACTGAACTCTTGCCAATGCGACACAATGGTATTCTTACGAATAACAGAGATCAAAATACAAATTATTCCCTTAAGTCGCTGGAACAACGATTTCCAAAATTCATCTATATTCAACCATGAGCAGTGACTTAAACATATAAATCATTGATCGACTCCTTTGAGTCATTCAAATAAAAATGAATATAATTATGTATTTATATTGCATACTGATACGGGTTAATATCCATGACCTAACTCATAAGGCCGATATACAAGATGTCAAACTATTCAGAGAAATCCGTCAAGGCCAAATAGACATCACGAGTTCAATCTCAGGCTTATACAGAAGCCAAAAGAAACAAGATACCCTCTACAGGGTCAAACAATAGATTAAACCCAACGGTCCCAATTTGAAGCGATCACCTTTGGTTGTTTATCAAGAATCAAACCAAGTCTATACAATGGTATTCAAGATAATAAAGAAGAATAATTAATGATTCATCTACTCCAGTAATGATAAACATAAAAAAACAGGCTTCAATAATTACTATTTTCGTAAAGAAAATACCAACTGAACCTTCTTCAACATTTTGAACAAGTTACACAGAAGGAAACGAAACAGTGCAACAGGGGAATCTATACCCAAAAATTACTGTAGTTAACAGAGGTCGAAAGACCTGTTACTTCTCAAGATTTCAAACAAATCCTTGTCCACTATATATCAATATCGATTTCAATAATCCATTTATATCATTGTGGACTCTTACGATCGTTCAATATATATATACATACATCCATAATGCATCTTTATGTAACGGTTAAATCTCGTTACCCCTATGAAAAGGAAAACAATTCCAAAGAGTTGCAAAAAGATACTGTCACATCGAAAGATGTTATTCACAAACAACCTTCAAGACAAACGAAACCCAACAGTATCAATAACTGCCATCAACAAAACCCACGACAGAGCTTACAAAATTTCCAAAACTCTGAACAATCAAACAGGTACACCAGTATCCTTCCCGACTGTTTTCCCCACAAAAATTGACGATCAAAAATCGACAAACAAAACAATGGCCTATACCCATTACAAGAACGATCTATGGGCTCACGCTGTACAGGCCGAGCATTCACACATTTCATATGTTTCGCATATTTAAGCCCAAAATGCAAACACAAAGAAATAATGCCACAGTTCGAATTTAATAAACACCCAACAAAGGATAAATGAAGATTCGAACCGAGAAGAAAAGCGATGCAAGAAAAATCACACGGAGACATCCATAGATAAACAACTAATTTCTTAAATCATTAGAAACGAGTTGTTCTAATGAAATCATTTGAAAAACAACAAGATATTTAAAGGTTAGGGCCTAACATGCACGTATTTTTGCTCAAATTTACGAAAGCGGACCATTTGGAAGAGCTCGTGCTTCCTTTTCCTTTTCCAAGTTAGAGCGACCAACAAAATTTCGCTATCTCCATCACATATATATCCTCCATGACGAGAGAAAAGAGCTAGATAACCTCATGCTTGCCATGCGACACAAAAGAAGGCGGTGCGAAGAACCGGTGAGCGAGCGAGAGAGAGATCCGAAAATCGCGACAAGCCAAACAAACCAACAAACTTCCCATTTGCATGCCTTCTCGCGAGTTCTGAGCTCGACTACCGAGAATATTGAATGCAATTAAACCAACTTTCCCGCTCAGACTCCACTTCCACCGACCGCCAGAATTGGCGACAGCCCAATGAAAATTCAAGTCCATTTCCAAACTTAGCGACCTGCCACGTCGGCTCAGGTTAGCTGTTGCCTATACCTCCGCCACGACCTGTCCCTCATCCTTATCCCATGCATTAAATGTCATAGAAAACGCCGCCCATGGTTCGCACCCCCTTCCATAGGCCCCTTTTCATTCTCCTCATTAGTTAGGTTAGTATCTTAGGTTAGAATTTAGGGTAATACTCATTCTAACCATATTACACATAGATACTAACTTAGGACATTAACACATAGCCTAGGTCTAGGTTAGATTAACACTAATCTAACCCCTAGGTTAGGTTTAGTCTTAGGTTACTAATCATTTAATAATTCCGATTAGGTGCGTTACGTACACTCGAAAAAGACCTTCATCATACCTTCTTAAGCGGGGTTAGCTCTTTACTGCTTTGCGAATCGTATGTAGCGAATTATTACAGTCCACGATCGAGACCTTCCAGATATACTTCCATATCGGGAACCAATTCATTTTTACTTGATCGGCTGAGTCATACTCTGACTAGCTTATTAAATACTTCTAGACCTTGCGATCTGTTTGAAGTGCGTGATTTAATTCATCATGAACAAACTTAAAGCATTACTTGGATCAATTCCACTTTGATCCAAGACTAGATTTATAGATGGATAACTCTATAATTCATTCCGAGATCAGATTAACACTCGGATACAAAATGAAATAGATAAAAGAGTCTAACCATATTAGGACTCGGTCAAGATCTGCAATCTGCAAAAGAAATTACAGTACATATCAA